>JASDQU011378507.1:4127-19152 GCA_032191745.1 Picea mariana | reverse complement strand
CCGAAAGGTGGAAATTCGGGATTTGATCAGGACCGTTAATTGCCAAAGAGATCTGGACTGTGGCATCCAGGTTTTTGAACCCTCGTGGATCAGAATTTTTGGGAAACGGTGGAGCGTTGTCCATGGATTCGCTGAAACACGGGATCCCGACGTGTGTCTGGGAGTTGACCCCAGGATCCGAGCAAAGTTTCATGTGAATAAAAGAGTCGAGAAAACCTTAGATTCAGTCTTTCGGGTTTTCAGATTTTGGGGATCAAAGAATTAGAGTTCCTTGCAACATGAATCCCAAAATCGCGAAATGTGAAGCACCTTTTTGTTCGGATCGTGGTCACCACCGATGGTCGCATGAGGAGAAGGTGTGAGCTACTATGATGAATATGCATGAGTTGAATGCAGTGTGAAGCTTCATAATAGGAAGCCTGGTGTTAATACCAGTAAGGTATGAATGATATGAAACATGCAAGTAATGCACATGTATGATGTAAGAATATAAGTATACTAGAGGCCCAATATGATTGCCCTGATGAGTTAGACGTGAAGCAAGTATTTCTCTTGTCTAGATTAAATGAATACTATGGAGGCATAGCTAACTCCATTCTGGGGAGTCATGAAAGTTCTGTTCCAAATAATAGCCTGAGGGGAATGTATTCCATTTCCTCAGGAAGTACCAATATAATTAGATGAAAGGGTAAATGAGCAAAGATGCTCTCTTGTCATAACAAGAGACAAATGATTACACCTTTGAGAATCACATGAGAAGGATTGTGAATGAATATGAATTGACTGATCTTAATAGTAAATATGCATGCTTATATTCCTTAAGGGGAATATTTAGTAAAAATCTAAAGCTCACTCAAGGTTGAGGCCATCACAAATAGTGATGGATATGCAACAAGGAAGTTTCATGCCGAAGGAGTTCTCGGTGGAGCAAATTTGTAAGGACTTTGTTAGAAGAATAGAGTCACAACCCTAATAATTGTTGAAGGTTGGACAATGGGAGCAAGGCCTGTCTATATATAAGAATCCTGGATTACATTTTGAAAGAATCATGTAATTAATAGAAGACTAACAACTGAATATTGACCATTCTGATAACCAAATGGGAGTGTGTAGGATGCACATGTTCATGATTCATTATGAGAAAAGAGTTGATATTAAATCATGTTGCAGTATCCCAAAAAGGGTTAGGGTGAGGCCTAACCAAGGCTTCTCAGAAAAAGAGCAGTTGTGGAAACCGGTATAGTTGGTAAAAGGAAAGTAAACCCCATGAGTATGATTAAATGAATAAATGAGTATGTTTAACTAATAAGGCTTGGTTGAAGCTATGAGTAAGAAAAGGCAATGAGACCTTAGAGATAACTCGACTAGGATAAAAATCCCCAGACGATGTAGAAAGAATTTGAAGAAGAGGAGAGCCCTCAATTCTTTCCTTGTTGTGCATTATTTTTTCTATGGGATGAGAAAGCTAGTACATTGATGAACGAAAATGTTTTGACACCATAGTAATGATGGTTGTAATACTATGAAGACGATTGAGAACTGTTGTGTTGCACTTATGG
This sequence comes from Picea mariana, assembly GCA_032191745.1. Lineage (NCBI taxonomy): Eukaryota > Viridiplantae > Streptophyta > Pinopsida > Pinales > Pinaceae > Picea > Picea mariana. The sequence continues at coordinate 17,593 of JASDQU011378507.1, read as the reverse complement.
AAACATTTAAGGATGTTTATGAATTCTAATGTTATGATACATGCATTAGGTTTAATATTATGACTAATGTAATTGTGTCTATGATGATGCATGCTGTGTATAGAAATAAATTGGAGCTATTGAGGAAGACAATTGCCAATGATGGGCAACCTCAAACAGAGAATGACCAGGAGAAGGATGCGAGTGAAATATTGTTGAAAAGGCTATAAAATCCCCAATAAAGCACTAGTGATGAGGTAAAAATAAGAAAGAGGGAGCTAGCAGCCAAGAACCCGTATAAATATATTCGCACCTGTGTGGCACAAGGTATGAAGGGATTTGGTAAGAACCCCTTCTGAAATATTTTATTGTCTTAGTGTTATGCATAAACTTGAAAGGAAATTGTATGCCTTGGATACCCAAGTAAGGTATGATTCGGGAAGGAGAACCTGAATAATGGAGGTATGAACCTCTGGTAGTAAACATTGTTTGTAACCCTTGGAAGAATTCATGAATTGATATGTCATGGATGCATTGACAATCGAGGAATGCATAAAGGCATTCATGTGAAAATTTTGAGTTCATGTGTATTGATTTGGGATTGTGATCGGCCTATAGCCGATAGTATGGTCCTACTGTAAGAATGAAAGAAAACGAATAAACCATATGAGGAAAAGGTTGGTTAAATTCCAACACCCCATGGCCAAGAACCAGTCATAAAGTGTGACGAATGTAAAAACAATGCAAGGATGCATTGGGTGTGAATGTGGCCATGGATATCGACACAATTGTTAAAACCCTTTTTAAATGTTGAATTATGCTTTGAAAAGTTTGGTATGTTGAGATGAAACTAACAATTGTTTGGTTGTGTAATGAATGAACTGCAGGAAGCAAAGAGTCTTGGATATGGCAGTGTTGTAAGTCCATAAGAAAGACCGATTGCCTATTGAGCCAAACTGCAAGGAATGGCATTTTCCTTTTGAGAAATTAATTTAATTGTTAAGTATGCACAATTCTGANTGACGATGTTGTAAAGGTGAAATAAAATGTATATGCATGGAAAAGCTAACAAGTTGTTTCGCTGATTGAAGTTGAAAGTGCAGGAAGCAAAGGGGTCTTAGATATGGTAGAATTTTAAGCCCATAAGGAAGGTCAATTGCCTGATGAGCCAAACCGTTATGGGAAGGAAAGTCCCATAATTATGAATCTGGTTCCTGTGTGGAACAAATATGAAAACAAATCAAAAGACATGTCCAGAAAGGAACAGATGAAGGCTGTCAAAGCTGAAGATGATGAAAAAGGGCTACTACTGAGCCATGAGAACCTCGTGATGAGTCATGATTGCCTGAAATAAATTATGTTGAGGTAAAACAAGCTAGAGGGATGCCTCGGCAAAGCAATTCTGAGGGACGCCTCGACTGTAAGACTCGATAGAGTCTCTAAAATTTTCCTGTGCGAGAAAACCTTGGCAGGGCAAGAAGGATCACTCGAGGGACTGTATAACAGTGAAGGGGATGTCTAAGCCTGGGCTTGGAGGATGAGTGACCACAAGGAAGAGGAGACCTTAATAATTCTTGTAAACTATTTGGGATCATGCACACAATGGGTAGTTTCTTGTGTGGAAAAACCTTGGAAAGGAAGATGAAATCATGATAGCTCTTGTGAACTATTGAATTGAAATCATGCACCCAATGGGTACGTCAAGGAAAGTGATGAGCATGGATAACAAAACTACCATGTGGATACAGATCCACAAACTGCACAGATAAGTACTATGCTAGAATATGAAATTTTCCTTTTGAATTTTGAACAACAGTCAGATGTTTTCGCACAAAATTGTGATTAGTGTGCTTGTTGTCCAAGAATTATTGAAGGCAGGTGACAAAGACTAAGATCCTAAAAGAGGACATGACCGAGGATGAAGGTCAAGACTTCTGAAGTGGCCGAATGAGAAATGCATGACAGGTGTTTTGAGAAAGAACACTTGTAACGCACCCACTAAGAAAATCCAATTTTTTCGGCCTTTTTCTTTCTGATCTCTGAGGAACAGACTTCCCCAAATCCCTACAGGGCCTGATACAGAACCTACTATCCCTTAACCACACTCATATGATCAGCGGCTATGACTATAGGCCTTATCGGGGAGGTGCTCATCAACTTTCGTGATTCGGGAAATCGCGATACCTATATTTCCCTTTCTCTCCTTTCTTTCGAAGGGCCAAAACCCGAAACGGGTCTAACCGCTTAACAAGGTTAACAGCAAGCTAGAACAAGTTTTGGGTGTTCTACCCTTCGGGGTTTCACATATCAGAATTTCGGGATATGCAATGTAAGGAGAACTTACCATTGGGTATCCCGGGTGCTGAAACACCGAAACACCACATCTCGTACGTATTATTATTATTTTGGGGTTTCACACTTCGGGCTTTCGGGACTGGTGAGTACAAGAGAACTTGCCAATAGGTAACTCGGGTATCGAAATACTAAAATGCCCAATATTATTCGTGCTAATCCATTTCGGCATTTCTCCTTTTGAGATTTCGCATTATGTGAGAACAAGAAGTCTCGCTCCTAGGTTTCCCGAAGGCCGAAAACTCCAAGTCATCAAAACTCTAAACCTGCTTCACTATTTTCAGGGTTTTCCTCCATTGGGATTTCAATATTGGCGAATACATGGGGCCCACACTTAGGTACCCCAAGTGCCGAAATACCAAAGTATGATAACTTATCCACACCCTATCTTTTCAAGATGTCGCAAGTCGGGATTTCGGGACTTGCGAGCACAAGGGAAACTTACCCTTGGAACTTCCAGGTACTGAATCGCCAAAATGTCGAACCAAGTCATACTATGCCAATTTGGGATCCTGCGAGTCGAGGTTTCATATATCGGAACTTCGCTATACAAGAGGTCGAAGATTCACACTCCTCGACTACCCGAATGTCGAAAATCAGATACACCTGCTCTTCATACACTCAACCAAATTCGGGGTTTCGCGAATCGGAGTTTTGTAATGTGCCCAAATGAGAGGCCTTGCACCTAGATCTTCCCAGAGCCGAAACTCCAAAGTACCAACTCTTAACCCACGCATCTATTTCAGGATTTCACCCATCGAAATTTCGCGGGTCGAGGATTCGGGACTTGTGAGTACAAGGAACTCGCTTCTAGGTATCCCGGGTACCGAAACTCTGAGATCTTATAAATTCTCCATACTATTATCATTTCTGGATTTCACAAGTTAGGGTTTCACGATTCATGAGGACATGGTTCTTACCCTCTTCTCTCCTGAGTGCCGAAAAGCCGAAAACGCTTACCGGCCACCACGTGTACTCTACAGTTGGATGGTCTAGGTGCTCCTATGGGTCTTGGAATTGACGGTCCCAATTTCTTTGCTACTTACGAAGGTTAAAAAGGGGGTCGAGGCATTAACGTCTGCGTTCCTTCATCCAATTTAATGGTCGTAACAAACCTTAGATCCTCCGAAAGGATCTCATTCGTGCCTTTAGTGAGAGGAAGGGTATCCTGGGTATCGAACCACTGAAAGGTCCCTAATTCATCCACATACTGTCACTTCGGGAATTCATGGGTCGGGGTTTCGGGGCTCGTGAGTACAAGAGGACTCGCACCTAGGTACCCCAGGTGCCGAAACTCCGAAATATCGAAGTCTAAGAATACCACTCTCACTCGTGCTGGGTTTTCCAGACTTATGTCATAAAATCCTCTGGCAGATCCCTAGGTAAACTTTTAAAGAGGGTGTCCCTGTGGAAAAATCTATCTAGGGCATTACTTGAGTTAAACTAAGGGAATAGATTTCCCGAGAATAGACTTGAATACTGAATTCATTCAAATGCATGTATATATATATATATATATATATATATAAGCCCAATGTGGTCATTCCAACATAAGCATGCAACCACCATTCTGATCAAAATACCATGCAGATATTTCTACACAAAAACCATTTATAAGTGTTCAAACCATGAGCATACATTTCAAGACATTTAAATTCAAGATACAAGTTATAACACTTATCATAAAAACACCAGGTGATGCAACTGCTGAGAGGGGTGTTCATTTCCACCCAACCGTAGGCTCAGCGACTCCAAATGGATTTACCACTAGCCACCCCTGAGCTAGACCACGATGCTTGAGACTCTCTGTCTCCATTCTTTAGTGATCGAGAATGAAGGTTACTCTCCTTCTTCTCTGCTATCACTCACTCTATATTTTGTTCCAAAGTTCTTCTGATCTTTTCTTCTGCAATCTCCTTTTTTTCCCTTGCGTCCCCTTTCCACACCTTTTACCTACCTTTTCTTTTTGGCGAGGTTGTGTGTGGCACAAATTTCCCCACGGTGGTCAGGTTTGAGGCCTCCATGGATGGATGGTCCACCCCCATCCCTCATTAACCCATGAGGGGCCTCCTCACCTACCAACCTGGTGAGTAATTCATTTTGGGGCCAGCGAGCCGCTCTTGGTTCTCCGAGCCAGTGAAGACCAAATACGATATTGGTTTCGGTGGAAGTTAACGCCACCATTCTAGGTGCTTTCCACCACCTTTCTTCAGCCATCATGGTATCTTTTACATTCATGGACCTTTTACTAAGGACCATTCAAATCACACATTCACATCTTTGAGTTTTCCATAGTTCTTGGCTAGTATAGTTATTTTTACAGACTGGGGGAAATAAGGTGTTACAATTCCCTCGCCCTTAAAGGAACATCGTCCTCGATGTTCTATCTATCAATATGACATGTATGTACAGAGGTAAACAAAATCGGATATGTCTGTTTCATGGCATCCTCCATTTCCCATGTAGCCTCATCTGGGCCAAAATGTCTCCACTACACCTTGACCTGTGCAATGGTTTGGTTCCAGAGCAGGGTTTCCTTTCTGTCCAGTATGCATTGAGGTTCTGGTAGGAATTCTCCCTCTGGTTCCACCTGGATCATAGACCATTCAATTATATGATTAGAATCATGTACATATTTCTTCAATAATGAAACACGGAAAACATTATGTGCTTTTATTGTGGGAGGAAGTGCTAGCCTATAGGCTACAGGTCCCACTCTATCTAGAACCTCAAAGGTCCACTGTACCGAGGTGCCAACTTGGCACAATCTCCCATTTTCAGGGAACTCTTCTTGGGCCTAACTCTGAGATATACATGATCTCATGTCTTGAACTCTCTTGGAGTTCTCTTTTGGTCGCCGTAACTTTTCTTTCGGTTCTGAGTGACCTTCAGGTTTTGTTTTGTCTGAGTCACTTGTTGTTCCATCTCTTTCAACATGTCAGGTCCAAAATAAATTATGTTTACGAGATTACTCCAACTGACATGAGCGTTGCATAGCCTACCATAGAGGACTTCGAAGGGACTCATCTTTAAGGATTCTTGGTAGCCATTATTGTAGGTGAATTCCACCAGTGGCAGGTAGTCTTCCCACTTCTTGGGTTGATGCATTACATGCATTCTTAACATGTCTTCTAGTATTTGGTTCACTCTTTCTATCTGTCCGTTAGTTTGAGGGTGATAGGCGGTGCTAAACAACAACTTGGTCTCTAAACCATCCATTAGTGACTTCCAAAATTTGGAAGTAAATTTCATGTCTCTGTCGGACACGATCTCTTTCGGCATACCATGCAATATGAATATCTCCTTCATGAATACCTGAGCGATGTCTATTTCCTTGCAAGTTGACTTGACGGGGATAAAGTGAGTGGACTTGCTCAATTTATCCACCACTATCATGATGGCGTCATTTTGTTTGGTCAAGGTTGGTAATCCAGTGATGAAATCCATGGAGATGGTTTCCCATTTCCATTCCGGGATTGGTAGAGGTTGTAATAATCCTCCTGGGTGTCAATGTTCTGCTTTTACCTCTTGGCATTCTATGCATTTGGCTAGGTACTCAGCTATTTCTTTCTTCAATCCAGGCCAATAGAATTGTCTCTTGGTGTCCGTGATCATTTTTTGGTATCCTGGATGACCAGTATAGGGTCTTTTATGTATTTCATCTAGTATGAACCTCTTCAAGTCGTCACAATCTGGGATATACAATCTACTTCGGTAAGTGAGAAGACCTGCTTCCATCATCTGGTAGCCTCCATACTTTATCCCTATGGGTTCTTGCTACAGGTACGAGGTCACTGTCTGAAAGAATGTGTCTATCTCTTGTGCATTAATGACTCTTTCTTTGACATCCATTTTGCAGGTGCTCACCGTGGCCAAGTGAATTGTTTTCATGCTTCTGCTAAGGGCATCCGCCACCCTATTTTCTTTTCCTTTAATGTGTTTGATTTCAAAATCAAACTCGCTAAGGAGAGGAATCCACCTAGCTTGTCTGGCATTGAGCTTCGGTTGGTAAAATAGGTATCGCAATCCACAGTGGCCTATCATAAGTATAAATCTCCTTCCTAAGAGGTAATGCCTCCACATTTTCAAGGCGTGCATTATGGCAGCCAGCTCTAGATGATGGGTCACATAGTTGACCTCGTGCTCATTCAATTTTTGGGATTCGTAGCAGTCCACACTTCCTCCCTGCATAAGGACTCCTTCGAGCCCTTCCTTACAGGCATCCATGCACACGAGGAAATCATCTTCAGGATCAGCGATATTTAGCATGGGTGCGTGGGTCAGTAGATGTTTTAGGGTTTGAAATCTTTCTTCACATTTTTGTGTCCACGTGAATTTTCTCCCCTTCTTCTGGAGGGCAGTGATTGGACATCCAATCTTGGAGAATACTTTTTCAATATTCTATAGTAACTTGCTAATCCCATAAAGGATCTGATATCTGAAACATCCTTTGGGGTAGGCCACTCCATGATAGACCTAATTTTGTCAGGGTCTATTGCTACTCCTTCGGATAGCACATGGCCCAAGTAATGTATTTTCTTCTGGAAGAAATCACACTTGTTGAATTTGGCATAGAGATGATTTCTCTTAGCACTTGCAACACAAGCCTAAGATGCTCTTCGTGCTCTTTTCTATTCTTGGATTAAATTAATATATCGTCAATAAAAACTAGTACAAATTTGTCTATGAATTTGTTGAGTACATTGTTCATTAAGCACATAAAAGTGGCAGTGGCATTGGTTAACCCAAATGGCACTACCACAAACTCATAATGACCATATCTTGTCCTGAAGGCAGTTTTGGGGATGTCTTCACCCTTGATTCGGACTTGATGGTATCTAGACCTCAAGTCAATCTTCGAGAAAATAGACGCACCCCCCAATTGATCGAACAAGTCATTGATCTTGGGCAAGGGGTACTTGTTCTTTATGGTTACCTTATTGAGTTGTCTATAATCTGTACACAGTATGAGGGTACCGTCCTTCTTTTTCACAAATAGGACTGGTGCTCCCCATGGAGACATGCTGGGTCAGATATAGCCCTTATCCATCATTTCTCTTAATTGCAATTTGAGTTCAACTAATTCGGGTGTGCTCATCTGGTAGGGTGTCCTAGACACCGGCACCGCTCCCGGTTTAAGTTCTATCAAGAAGTCTATGTCTCTTCTTGGAGGTAGACCTAATACCTCTTCTAGAAACACATCTCTGTATTCTCTCAGGGTAGGGTGGTCTTCGAGGCTTGGTTTGTCATCTTCAACAATTTTGAACACCTGAATTGCATATAGGGGACCTCCTTTTTGGCAACACTTTCTCATTTGCAGAGCTGATATTTGTCTCACCGAGACAGGTTTTCGGATCCCCTGAAGGATTATCCTTTTTCCTTCTTTACATACACATTCTAAGGTTTTATGGTAATAGTCCATTCTAGCTTTATGGGCGGCTACCTAGTCCATACCAATCAACAGATCATAATATCCCAGGAGTAATATGTTAAGGGTTGCTTGGGTAGGGAATTCACCCAACATTAATTGGCAGATTGGGATGACTTCTGCTACCCTTCTTTTAGTGCCAATGGCTAACTGTACCAACCATGGCTTGGTAGGTTTTTGTGGCTATAGTTTACACTTATCAACGGTCTTAGGGGCTATATAAATCAAATTTGAACTAGGGTCAATCAAAATAGACACTAGATGGTTGGAAATCATACGTCCTATTTCCACCACTAAAGCTTGGTGGTCAGCTTGGTTGTTATTCAAAGCTGCATAGATTTGTGACACACTCCTGGCCACATCATTGACGGTGGTAGCTTCCTGGATGTTATAAATTCTCCAACTATTCTGTTGTCGGTGTGGACAGTCTCTCAATAGATGTTCTTTTCCACAACCCCAACATTTCAAAGGTTCTCTCTTTGGGTTATCAGCCTTCGCTGGTACAGATCCATAAATTTTATTTTCGCTCAAGGAGGGAAAATTCTGTTGGTGCATCCTCTGAGCTAGGAAGCTCGTCCTTGAGTTCTTCTTATAGTTCTTAAATCCTAGGGATTTAATCCTCTTTCTCTGAAATCTCAAACTATTCTTCTATTTCCATCCTTCGCGAGGTTCTGTTCGATGTCCAAACTGTTCATGACAATATCTTGCCTTTCAAATAGTGGCTTCTAAGGTCTTTGGCTCATCAAATTCAATTATGTTCTGATAGTCCTTAGGTAGTCCACTGATGAAATGTTGCACCTTTGCCTTTTCTGCCTTTATATAAGGTACATACCTCACCAACTCGAGGAATCTGCTGACATATTCTTCTATAGTGAGTTTCCCCAGTTTGAGTTCATAGAATTCTTTAGTCTTTTCGTCGAAATATTTTTATGACAGATACTTCTTCCAGAATTATTTCTCAAACTGTTCCCAAGACAGGTCCTCTTCGCGAACCCCTTTCACATTCTTAAGGTCTTCCCACCAAATGGAAGCCTTTCCGTTCAAGTTGAAGGTGGCCACTCGGGCCTTCATATTTTCTGAGAAGTCATGGAATTTGAAATACTTCTTTAGTCCAAGCAGCCAGGCCTCTACTTCCTCTCCCTTCTTTATTTCACCATCAAAGAAGGGTGGTTTGGCCTTACTGAATTCTTTGAATTTCTGAACCTTGGAAAGATTTCACTTCTTCTATGTTCTTCGAGAATAAGAACTGGTTCTTCTGCTAGAAGAGCCCTCTGAACCACCAGCTTCCTTCCCAGGGGAATCGTCCGCCACTTGTCCTTTACCTCTAGGATGGACCTTTTTTGAGGTGCTCCTCTCAGTGTGGCCACTGATATGACCATGTTTATGTACCTTAGGTTCATGTTGCATTTGTCTTTGTAGGTTGGATAAGCTCTGCAGTAAAACTACATTAATTTCTGTTTTATTTTCTTGTTGTTTCATCATCCTCTCATTGTCAGCCTTGTAGCTTTGTAATTCGACCATGAGGCTCCTCACAATCTCGGCTAGATTTGGAGGGTTCCCTACCACCCTCCTTTCGTCAGACTCTTCATCTCTATTGTGGGAGCCCTCCCCCACTTCATGGTGAGTCACCATTCTATACGTTGATAATTTCCCGTGGTTGATCTTCCGCTTGTGTTCAAAAGGAAAAACGTTGGTTGTTAGTCAATGTTTATATTCATTTATAACTAGTACATAATTCATATTTTTCTCATGCACACACAATAGGAGTTTTCATTCTTAACTTCAACTTTTTAATTGAGGGGATCAAGATAAGGAGTTACTCCTGTTAACAGTACTCCGAAAGGAGTCTTTTGCGCAACCCGTTCATGAGCCCAAGCAGTCCAAGTATTGTAACCATGCTCTGATACCACTTTGTAACACACCCACTATGGAAATCCAAATTTTTTAATCTTTTTCTTCTGGTCTCTGAGGAACAGACTTCCCCAAATCCCTACGGGGCCTAATACAGACCCTGCTATCCCTTAACTGCATTCATATGATCGGCGGCTATGACTGCAGGCCTTATTGGTGAGGTGCTCGTCGGCTTTTGCGATTTGGGAAATCACGATACCTATATTTCCCTTTCTCTCTTGTCTTTCGAAGGGCCGAAACCCAAAATGGGTTTAACTGCTTAACAAGGTTAACAGCAAGCCGGAACAAGTTTTGGGTGTTCTACCCTTCGGTGTTTCTCATATCGGAATTTCGGGATATGCAATGTCAGGAGAACTTACTATTGGGTATCTCGGGTGCCGAAACACTGAAACACCACATCTCATATGTACTATTATTATTTCGGGGTTTCGCACTTCGGGCTTTCAAGACTGGGGAGTACAAGAGAACTTGCCAATAGATAACTCGGGTACCGAAATACTAAAACGCCCAATATTATTTGTGCTAATCCATTTCGATGTTTCTCCTTTTGAGATTTCACATTATGTGAGAATAAGAAGTCTCGCTCCTAGGTTTCCCGAAGGCCGAAAACTCCGAGTCATCAAAACTCTAAACCTGCTTCACTATTTCCATGGTTTTCCTCCATCAGGATTTCAAGATTGGTGAATACATGGGGCCCACACTTAGGTACCCCAGGTGCCGAAATACTGAAGTATGATAACTTCTCCACACCCTATCCTTTTGGGACGTCGCAAGTCAGGATTTCGGGACTTGTGAGTACAAGGGAAACTTACCCTTGGGACTTCTGGGTACTGAATCGCCAAAATGCCAAACCAAGTCATACTATGCCAATTCGGGATCCCGCGAGTCGGGGTTTCATATATCGGAACTTCACTATACAAGAGGTCAAAGATTCACACTCCTCGACTACCCGAATGTCGAAAAGCCGATACGCCCACTCTTCATACACTCAACCAAATTCGGGGTTTTGTGAATCGGAGTTTCGCGATGTGTGCAAACGGGAGGCCTCGCACCTAGATCTTCCAGGAGCTGAAACTCCGAAGTACCAACTCTTAACCCGCACATCTATTTTAGGATTTCACCCATCGGAATTTCGTAGGTCGAGGATTCGGGACTTGCGAGTGCAAGGAACTCGCTTCTAGGTNGATAGGGTTCTTACCCTTTTTTCTCCCGGGTGCCAAAAAGTCGAAAATGCTTACCAGCTGCCACGTGTACTCTACAACTGGACGGTCCAGGTCCGATGGGTCTTGGAATTGACGGTCCCAATTTCTTCACTACTTACGAAGGTTAAAAAGGGGGTCGAGGCATTAACACCTGTGTTCCTTCATCCAATTTAATGGTCGTAACAGACCTTAGATCCTTCGAAAGGATCTCATTCGTGCATTTAGCGAGAGGAAGGGTATCCTGGGTATCGAACCACCAAAAGGTCCCTAATTCATCCACATATTGTCACTTCAGGATTTCGTGGGTCAGGGTCTCGGGGCTCACGAGTACAAGAGGACTCACACCTAGGTACCCCGGGTGCCGAAACTCCGAAATATCGAAGTCTAAGAATACCACTCTCACTCGTGCTCGGTTTTTTAGACTTATGTCATAAAATCCTCTAGCATATCCTTGGGTAAACTTTTAAAGAGGGTGTCCCTGTGGAAAAATCTATCCAGGGCATTACTTAAGTTAAACTAAGGGAATAGATTTCCCGAGAACAGACTTGAATATTGAATTCGTTTAAATGCATGTATCCATATATATATATATATATATATATATAAGCCCAATGTGGTCATTCCAACATAAGCATGCAACCACCATTCCGATCAAAATACCATGGAGATATTTCTACACAGAAACCATTTATAAGGGTTCAAACCATGAGCATACATTTCAAGACATTTAAATTCAAGATACAAGTTATAACACTTATTAGAAAAACATCAGGTGATGCAACTCCTGAGAGGGGTGCTCGTTTCCACCCAACCATAGGCTCAGCGACTCCGAATGGATTTACCACTAGCCACCCCCGAGCTAGACCCCGATGCTTGAGACTCTCTGTCTCTGTTCTTTAGTGATCGAGAACGAAGGTTACTCTCCTTCTTCTCTTCTATCACTCACTCTGTATTTTGTTCCAAAGTTATTTCGATCTTTTCTTCTGTGATCTCCTTTTTTTCCCTCGCATTCCCTTTCCACACCTTTTACCTGCCTTTTCTTTTCGGCGAGGTTGTGTGTGGCATGAATTTCCCCACGGTGGTCAATTCTGAGGCCTCCACGGATGGACAGTCCACCCCCATCCCTCGTTAACCCATGAGGGGCCTCCTCACCTACCAACTTGGCGAGTAATTCATTTCGGGGCCAGCGAGCCGCTCTTGGTTCTCCAGGCCAGTGAAGACCAAATACGGTATTGGTTTCGGTGGAATTTAATGCCACCATTCCAGGTGCCTTCCACCACCTTTCTTCAACCATCGTGGTCTCTTTGTCAGCACATCCCCCTCTCAACAGTCATATATATATATATATATATCATTATTTACGTTCATGGACCTTTTACTAAGGTCCATTCAAATCACACATTCACATCTTTGAGTTTGCCATAGTTCTTGGCCAGTATAGTTATTTTTACAGACTAGGGGAAACAGGGTGTTACAACACTAAGGACAGTATTCCTTTAAGGGGGAGGGAATTGTAACACCCTGTTTCCCCCAATTTGTAATTAATCATAGAATAGGAATTACCATGCTAATGCATGAGGAAAATGAAAATGTATTATTGTTTGAGTTTCCAATAAATGACTGTGGGGGTGAAGCCTTGAAAGTACTGGCCATGATATCACTAGAGAAAGAATGTGAAAAGTATAAGAGAGGGTTCATATATCAAATAACCCCAAATCTCCCTTGATAAGGATGGCAAACCTCCTTCGAATCCCAGGGAAGGAAAATCATTCAATGAAGAAAGGATTGGTGGTTGAATCACCAACCACCCCCATGAATGGAAACATGAGATGTCAGTGTGAAGTACCACAGGGACCTGCATACCTGAGCTTCCTTTTGACAGAAGGAACAGGATAAGTCGAAAAAACCTCCCAAGGTAATAGGGACACACACACACGGGAGAGGAGACACGGAAAGAGACAGGGAGAAGAAGAGCATAAGCTCGCAGGGGAGATGCGCAGAGCTCTCCAGTGAGTTGCGAGATGAAGGCCACGAGCTTGATGCCGAGGGGCGTCTAAGAAACCTCGTTGAGGCCATCACTGAGAGAGAAAGCTATGAGTTACAAAGAAAATGATCCAAGCATAAGAAAAAACAAAGAGAGAACCCTCGAGAACTGTGAGAATTCCCTGGTGATATCATGTCTTGGCACAGGGGTGGCCATAGTGCTAAGATTGAATGCCTCTGATCCTATGATCGGGTGGAAGGACGAACACCCACAGTCAGTTGGCTGGTGGCAACCTGTAATAGATAAGTGATTTCTTACCCTGTGTAATTTATTTGTAACTGTGTATGAATTGGCTATACTGTGTATGTTGCAGAAATCAGGCATATTTCTTAATGGATATACTATATCCCCCTTATTTCTGCTTGATTGTATAATTAGGCCAGTAGGAAATCATATAGTTAGGATAGGTTATATACCCATAAATACTTGTGTCCTATGGTGGCTTAAGCCTGAGTCACGAATTGTGTGTTCGTTGACCGTGGACACAGTTTCATGTACACATGTAAACCTTCCTAATCCTTTTGAGTCCCTTGGAGGATGAAGCTTGTTA
>JASDQU011378506.1:0-13874 GCA_032191745.1 Picea mariana | reverse complement strand
GTGGTATTAAGGAAGAATAACATGGTGAATGAAATTCCTTATATTAAATCTGATGATGAGATTTTTGAAGGGTGCATATTTGGGAAACAACACAGGGAAATATTCTCAAATAAAACATGGAAGGCTAGAGAACGTTTAGAGTTAATACATTCAAACTTGTGTGGTCCCATGTAGACTGTTCGCGTTCAAATGGTCACCAGGTGAGAAAATACAGAGCGCTTGCATACCCTGTTGGGTTTGGCAGGGAAGAACAGCTATGGAGCATAGGGTTAGAGAAACAAAAACAAACTACAATCTAATATCAACTGAAAACAAATAAAACTGCGAAAAAGAAACAACAAACATAAAACACAGAACACAGGTGTCACCAATGGTTTCAGGCAGGTGTATTGATGAAACCGGAGCACGCTGAAGGAAGAGACCAGAGGTTCCTTCTCCCTCCAACGGAAGGCTCTTTGGGGCCCTCACACAATTTGCTTTCCTTACAAATGANACTGAGCATAGTAGTGAAAGAACTCTCGGTGATGCAGCTAATGGGTTGTTGTTTAAAGGATGAGCCCTTAAACCATCTAAACAACATAATGGTGCTTAGAATTCCTTGCCAAAACAGTGTATCCTCACGGCTTTTTATAGAAACTCTTCGGGCGGTCACGTAACCTTCTCAAAGTGTGAACAGGGACCCGTTTAGGTTTTATTTAGGTCATTAACCCGCCGATTTTGCAGACCCGGCTCTGATTTAAGAGTCAAATCAACTTGGGAGTCGGTCCGTAGGCGGTTGGGAGGCCGACCTATTCAATTAATGCACCATTTTAGCAGATGCGCGGGTCTTTGTGTTGACAGCCGCGCGCCGGGCGCGCATGTGCTAATAACACGTTTTTGTCCCACACATGTGCGCGCGCACCAAACTGCTGAAAAGTGCCCTTCAATTTTTGGTTACTTTGTATAGTTTTTGGCCCTTCTGGAGTGCTGTGAAATTAATTTAGTGCCATGAATGACTTCATTGTTGTTTTGATGATGCAGAGTTCTTGTCGCCATGTGCAAACGAAATTTCAGTGATAACAGAGACTATGTATTTTGGAAAGGAAAAATATGGGTGTACTTAATGCATGATAAGTCAAATGTGTTTTCAAATTTTGTTGAGTTCAAGGAAATGTTGAAAAACAAAGTGGTTTTAAAATTCTCACCCTAAGATCAGATAATGGAGGAGAATGCAAATCAAATGAATTTATGAATTATTGTAGGGGGGATGGAATAAAATGAGAGTTTACCAATTCATACTCTCCTCAACAAAATGGTGTCATGGAAAGAAATATTTGGAAAATGGTTAAGATTGCTCAAAGCTTGCTAAACACAAAGTCCTGAAATGGCTCAGAGAATGCTAAAAATGAATTGGTTGGAAATCAACCTATACCCAACTGTTCTTTTAAAAATTAAATAATTGTAAACCCTTCAAATTTAATAAGTGAACCAAATACTTGTTTTTTCTTCTTCCCTGATTAAACTATTTTGTAGTTGTTTTAAAAAGGACACTATGACTTGCCTTTTCAAATATTAACCATTTTATCATTCAATCATAACCTTTACCCCAAACAAATCCAAAGGATTGGAATAAAAAATTATCTCGCTAGCAATATTGTTAAAGTACTAACTAAAGTTTTCACTTGCATGTTATTTGTACGAAGAATCTTGACTCCTTTTACCATAGGGATGAGTTGACCATTACTAGAACCACCTCATAACACTGCACTTGGTGGGTATAGGCTACAACTTCTGATGGTGGTGGTTGCAATCCCAACAACTTTATTTCAGCCAAGGTCATCATACATGTTGGGCAGTGGAAGCATAAACACAAATATATTTGATGGAAAAAAAATAGAGACAACAACAATCACACAATGAACACAGTGATTTACGTGGTAAAACCCTTCAAAATGGAAACATCCACGAGGCAATGATAATCGATTATCTTGTTGTTTAAGGGAGAATTACAAAAACAAAAAACAAGCTTACAACCATTCCTCACACTCATTGCACCTGCCTCTACAAGATTACACAAATATATAGCATCTCTCAAACAGTTACACAAAACTGATCAAATTAATACGCACCTATCGATATTCTATTTTTAGCTAATTTTTTCCAACTGAAGGAAAAATAATAGGAACCAAGAAATCTGCCCATATCAAATCCGTGGGAAATTAGTTGGCATGTTTCAACAATCTCCACCTTGACAACAATTTACCTGATATATCATGCCCAAATTTATTCATCACCTTTCCTGCAAGCCAAGAGAAGTCAGGCACCATCGTAGCTTCTCTAACAATACTGTTTTTTTGAACATGTCTGCACAATTTGCTTGTGTATGGAACTTTTCCAGAGCCACTCCACCTTCATCAATAACTTGTCTTACAATATGGTATTTAATAGGAATATGCTTTGTCTTATTGTGATAAGCTACATTTTTATCCAAATGAATAACATTTTGACTATCACATAATAGTTTCACCTTGTTTTGCATCCTTCCAAACTCACCCAACAAACCTTTTAACCAAATTGCCTCCTTTAAAGCATGTGAAGCAACTATATATTATGCCTTAGTAGTGGATAAAGAAACAATGTTTTGAAGATTTGACATCCAACTAATAGGTCCTCCTGCAAGAGTAAAGACATATCCCGAAGTGGATCTTCTTTTTTCCAGGTCACCTATAAAATCTGAATCGATATAACCACATACTAAATCACTACAACCATTATATGTGATACAGTAGTTACTTGTTCCCCTAAGATACTGAAACACCCATTTCACTGTTGCCCAATACTCTTTACGTGGATTTTCCATGTATCTACTGACAACACCAACTGCATGTGAAATATCTAGCCTAGTACTTACCATCACATACATCAAACTTCCTATTGCATTAGCATATGGTACACGAGACATATACTCATTTTCTTAATCATTACTAGGACATAAACTTGAAGAAAGCTTGAAATGGGAAGCCAAAGGGACTTTTATAGGTTTCACATTATTAATTATGAAACTTATAAGTATTTTATCCACATACTTATGTTGTGATAACCATAACTTACCATTTTTCATATCTCTGTGCATCTCCATGCCCAAGATTTGTTTTTTTGCACCTAGATGCTTCTTATCAAAAGTCCTAGCCAATTGAGCCTTTAACTTGTTGATTTGAACCATTTTTTTTTTGCTACAAACATATCATCAACATATAACACCAAAATAATGAATATGTAATTTTCCAACTTTTTAAAGTAAACACAATGATCATACTCACTTCTTGTAAAATTTTGGCTCACCATGAAGGAATCAAACTTCTTGTACCATTTCTTGGGAGACTACTTCTTGGCATACAATGAATTCTAGAGTTTGTAAACAAACCTTTTATTGCAATCCTAAACAAACCCTTTGGGTTGTTCCACATATATTTCCTCATCCAAATCACCATGTAAAACCACTATTTTAACATCTACTTGATCTAACTCCAAATCAAGTAAAGAAAGTAGTGCTAACACAACACAAATTGAAACAAGCTTAACAGCTGGTGAAAACATTTCATGGAAATCAATACCTTCCTTTTGAGAATACCCTTTTGCTACCAATCTTGCTTTGAACTTTTCAACTTTATCATCAACACCTTTCTTCAATTTGTAAACCTTCTTACAATCAACAACTTTCCTATCCTTTGGAAGTTCAACTAGGTCCCATGTTTCATTCCTCTCTAAGGAATCCATTTCTTCTTTCATTTCTACTTTCCATTTAGGACTTTCAGATACCTCCATTGCTTCCTGATAATAACTAGGTTCCCCATCATTAGAAATCAAAGCTACATAAGAAACATAATCATCATACCTTATAGGAGGATTCCTGACCCGTGTAGATATACTTAGAGATGGTTGTGGCATATCAACATTTTCCTAGTTATTTTATGCATCTTAATCTTCTTCTGGAGGAGCTTCTTCATGAACATCTTCATGCTCCTCCACTCTCATAGATGATCGAGTCTCCAACTGAATTTGTTTAGTTTTTGGTACCTCTGCCCATTTCATTTCAACATCTACCACATCTAATTTTATGTGACAATTCATCAAATATGGCATATTTGTTAATGATGATTTTGTGGGTAGTAGGATCCCACAATCTATATCACTTAACTACATCACCATACCTAATAAAGATAATCTTTTTTTATTTGGTATCTAACATAGAATGTTGATTCTTAGGAATAAGAGCATAGGCCTCACAACCAAAAATTTTAAGATTTAAATAATCGCAAGGGTGACCTGTCCATACCTATTCTAGAATCTTATTGTTTATTGCAGTTGATGGTGACTGATTTACTAGATAACACATTTTAAGAACTTCTTTTTCCCATAATTCTTGTTGTAATTTGGCATTACTAAACATGCTCCTTGCTCTTTCTAGAAGAGCCATATTCATGCATTCAACAACACCATTTTTCTTAGGAGTATAAACCATGGTTTTATGCATTTTGATCCCATCTTCCTTGTAGTAGTTTTCAAATTCCAAGGATGTGAACTCACCTCCATTATCTGTTCTCAAACATTTGATTGACCTGCCAATACTCTTTTCAACTAAAGCTCTAAATTGCTTAAAAGAATTAAATACATCAACGTTTCTTTTTAATATATATATCCACACCCTTCTAGAGTAATCATCTATAAATGTTACAAAATATGACGATCCTCCAAAAGAAACTTTAGGAGATGGTCCACAAACGTCTGAATGGATACAATCAAGGATAGATTTACTAATATTTCTTCCTATTTTAAACTTCTATCTACATGTTTTTCCATAAATACAGTGCTTCCAGAAATTCAAATTCATAGGTTTTAAGCTTGGAGGTAACTTACAATCTACCAGTACCTTAAGCCATTTCTCGCTCATATGACCTAAACGTTGATTCCATAAATGAGTAGAGTCACTTGCACCTTTAGATACTACCACTGCTTGATTTATTTCAGTACTTCCTTCAAGATGATAAAGATTCTCGATCTTTCTAGCCTTCATAACTACTAAGATGCTTTTGAACACCTTCAGTACTCCACCTTGAACTATACATTTATAACCACCAGAATCTAGAACTCCTAAAGATATCAAGTTATTTCTAAGTTCGGGTACATGCCTCACATAATTTCAGGTAGATTCCATTCGATTAATACTTTTCTAGAGAATTCTCACAGGTTCGACAACAAAATGGTATATTGAGTTGTTGCGAAACTCCTTTGTTATCTTTAATTCTCTTTCTATAGTATTTCTAACTCATTTCCAACTGCCAATTTGGTATGAGACCGGTACTGATATTTTAACCTCTCTTAGAAAATCCACCTCCACTCATATTTTTTATCACATTCATGAATGGAAGCGGTGACAACGGTTGATTAAAGCTCCAATTCCAAACCAAATCCTGGCAGATTGGTTCGCAAAGTCTCTCCTACTGCCCATTGCTAGAGATTTTTCCATGGAAGGCGAAGGAGGACCACTTCACCAAATACGTCCCTCACCTTACCAAAGTTCATCAATACCTCAAGCAAGGGGGATCTCCTTCCCAACCAGCAGTATTAACCAATCCATCCCCCCCAACAACAATAACTCGTCACACGAGTTCTTGCACCTCCACCCGAGGGAAATGAAAATTCCTCGACCAAAAATATTGTGATGGTTAAATATACGTTGGAACTTTCCACCAGAGCGAAGAAATATGACTCCCAAGAAGGGGAACCTTCATCTAAGGATTTTCCATTGACTACACCACCCAATGGCCCTCTTGAATTAAAGAAACTAGCTTTTGAACCTGCAATATTCCTTCCAAAAGGGGTACTTCGATGGACTACCCATAATTTGAATACCGAAGAAACTCAACACTATAGCATAGTGGAAGATCTCACCCAAGAAACATGTGAAATGTGGGCATTCGAAGTACTGTAGAGTTTTTATTCACATCGGAAATCCTTGCTATTAGACATAGGGGGAATCGATCCTTCAGAGTCAAACATTATTTCCTTGGACACATAATAGAGTGAGTCATGTCTCTCACACCAACTAGCATTGTAAATCACGATTGGTTTTCTGAACAAGAATATATTTCATATGGTGATCAACGAAGAAGTGGCCACTTGCATTATGTCTTTTTCATGTTGGAAATCCCTTGGTTCTCCATAACTCACCACATCTCCAACCATCCTAAAATATTTTGATGAACATTATTTTAGACGTCATGGAATTCTCACCTCTTTACCCATTGATCTCGAGGGCAAGACCGTCTCTGTAGAATTTGAAGTGGTGGATGTCGCACTCAACTATAATATTATCTTGGGTCGCACTTGGTTCTATGCAATGAATGCTATTGCATATATTGTTTTTCACGTCATACATTTTCCACATCAAGTAAAGATAGTTACCATCGACCAGCTCGACTATTGCATGCCCGAATTGTAAGCTAATCCTAGCACCAATGTTCCTTTCGTGGGTAATTCTTCCAGGGGGTACGAGAGTGTTAGTATAGGTATGTTTAAATATCCATTTCTTATGGGGATATCCCCCCTTCCTGCACCCAACACTACCCATATCTTTCCTATCAAAATGATTTTCTCATCTACCGGTGGGTCCCTCGGGTTAGTTGACCCTTTGTGGCACCTCATCCTAAGGATGTTGACTCATATGGAGCATCCATCCCGTGCACCAAAGTCAAGATTGTTGGTTCAAAAATCCCATCAGCATTTTTTAATATTTGTCAACAACTCCATCCTTATATGGAGTGTGATCAACCTACTCTACTTGTATGGGTTGTTGAGTCTCCAAGTTTACATGATTTCTTAGATACTACTTTTCCTTTAGAAGAAGACATCTCAAAAGTCATGGCTTCCATTGATAAGCCCAGAGAGGATGAGAATCATCACACCTTCCTTCTACTTGGTTTGGAACTGATGAGAATTAACATGATGAGTCTTGATCCGGAACTGGGGGCATTGGATGGGACATCAATTCAACCTCCTAGTCTCAACCCTTTTCCACCTCAATTATCTTTTTTAGAACTTACCAGCGAAATCTCTACTACCCCTTCCATCGAACATATGCATTTTTTACTTCCCTCATGTATTGATGGATCCCATCAAGGAACTTCCATAGCTCACAAAACCACTCATGATGAGTATATTTGTATCCAAAAATTCCTTCCTACATGGCATGGCCCCGACATGGTGTGCCATATGATGCCAATAATGGCTCATGAGTTCATTGATTATGAAAGAGATCCTTGGCGTGACCCTCACAATGGGCTCTACTTGACATAAACTATCAATATGTGTAGTGTTTTGTACATAGGTGTGTAGTGTGAGTTCCTTTTGTTTTATGTACAACATATCCAAAAAATCCAAAAACATTTTCTTTTTGAGATTTCACTATGCGTTTTGACCCTGGATTCTAGTTTTCATGTGTTGACAATATTCTAGGGACGTTTTTTTACATGGGGGCGTATTTTGAACTTGGGGTAAATGTCTTTATCTAGAGATATAACGATAGGCTTTTCCTTTCATTTCCCTCTTTGCATTATTAACCATCTATACTTCTAGCGCTATACCTTCGGTTCAAGCTTTCCCAGAGAGTGTTCCCACCATTTATATTGTTTAAATGGTCATACTTTATTATTCTTTTTGTCTCGCTACTTATTGTTGCTACATCACCATTTCTTTCATTTCTTACCATATCACAACCATGCTTGACCGCTGGCCATCTATATGCTCCCCTTTTACAAACACCCCTAGACGAGAACTGTTGTAATGAGTGGTCATCATTTGTCGTGTCTCCTTTTGCATTCCATTCTTTAATTCGTGTTCTATGCACCTGTAAATTCATTGAAACCCACTCGTTCTCTCCATCCAAGCTTACTATTACTCCTTTTTCGCACTCGATAACCAACCATGACAAAGGTACACCCTGGAGTCTCCTTTAATCTTTTTTCAGACTCTCTAAACCTGAAGATATTGTCGAGTGAGTATGTTTCCTTTCACACTTGTTAAATGAATTCAAAAGGACGTATATTTGATGCAAGTTTAACCCTCTTTTGGACCAGATGGACTAATTATGAAAAATAAAATACTCTAGTCAACCTTGGCGAGAAGATTTCTCCCTTGTATTGTTTTATAATTTCTCGGGCTCAAGGGACTAAATTTATGTAAAAAATACCCTTGGAGTCTTTTTTAATTTCTTTTCAAACTCTCTAAACATGAAAATATCATTGAGTTTACCTTCTCTGCACTCATAAAATTATACATTGAAGGACCCATATGGCATTGAACCCCTCCTTCATCAGGTTTCTTAAACATGTGATGAGGGACTCATAAAAAATGAGCTATATAAAGCATTTACTATCATCCTCAAGCTCGTAAAAAAAATAAAGGGTTATCATCATTCATGGTGGGGGGGAATTTGAGGGTTTTTTAGTCTAGTCATCTTCACAAATGGCAGTCATCCGTCAAGTCACCCTTGAACCATGCACTTTTGTTACATCTATGTACCACAATTGGGTTATCCATTGCCTCTAAATCACTACCATCTCCCTGAGTTTTTAGACTCTATTGACTGCTCACTTTCTAGTCTCCCATGGCAAGTGTTTTGGTCATTATCGAGTCAATGTTTCCAAGTCAAGTTATTTTTCGTTTTGTTTTGTTCAAGGGAAGTTCACTTGCGTTGGCCATTTTCAATCTTTCATCCTATTTATCTCGGACATCCCTGAGTCAGTTATGCTCTAATTTATACACCAACTACCTTTGTTTGTTTCATGTGGATTGATGGGGGATACATCAAGACCCTCATTAAAAATATTTCGTCATGTTGACACCAAATAATTATCCAGGATAAAAATATAGAAACCAGTTAGTACCTTGGGTCTTGCAGACATCAGTCGCAAGTTCCCTCGCACTTCCAACAGTGGGTTTACCTCATTGGCTCCTTTTGAATGATTCTATGAGTGCTCGAATACAACTCATATATTCACACTCACTAGATTTTACTAGGTATCTTGTGGTCCATCATCATCATCGATGGATTCCCTTGCATATGTTAATGGTATCCATTAATGACTAGTAATCATACAGTTTCTACCATGCTCTACATCAACTCATCTATTCACATGTTGTAGTTTCATGCCATTTCAGGGTTTGAGACAAATACCTTGGGTTGGGACCACATCATTCATTTACAACATCCCCTCCCAAGTTGTGATGGAGTATTTCATGATTACTTTGAGAGATAACTCAAGAATCAAGTCATCTCACTGATTTTTATATTGTCACATAGATCCACATTTTTACTTGGGCATGTCTATGTTTTCACTTGTGACATGGATCCACATTGTTTTCTTTCATGGCCATGATCTAGTTAGTTGCACCATGCATGGATCTGTAGTGTATTGTTTTTGGCGACTATGCTTAGTTTCTATTATCGAGAATGGGTATGCATGCCTCGGGGATGTTCTTCTTTGTGTGGGACTGATGCTATACCCTTCCCATCTTCCTTCTCCTAAAGCTCCATCACTTTTGTTCATAAATTATTTCAACCATCAGACACCTCTTCTGACCTCATGATTTGGGGGCATTTGTTATACAATTATTTTCCACCTGATTACCTGATTGATATTCTCTAGAGGTTATTAGGATGAAACAATGAGCTATGTCACTTTTCCCTTGGTTATACACCATCCTTTTTTCTGGTCGTGAGATATCCTTTTACAGATCGTGACCCAAATTTATGGTCGCACCTTGCTCTCTTGTAACCGTGACTGGTTGCACCCTGTAGGAATGCAGGGTGCAACCGGGTTTGTTACTCTGAAATTGGGAATGGTTACAATGATATGGGATCAAGCTCGGATTTCTCGTAATTCGACCTCAAGAAGCTTGTTATTTTGAGTGCTTAAGAGTTATCCACCATCTCATCTCTTTCATCCTATATATTGACAGTCTCTCAAGGGAAAAGAGGGAGGAAAATATAGAGTAAAATTATAATGTCATATTGATTACAGACCTTGGGAAAGGAAATTGGGAGAAGCTTCATCAATATATTTGTATGTAAGTTGTAATATTTTTTCCTTATTAATAGAAGATGCACATGATTTTCCCCTCTAATTGATTGTATATGGTGATCATAATCTTCATACAAAGTTAATATTTTCATGACTTTGTGATACATTATTAGATCTATGTTTTATACATGTTAATCTTGATCTCCTGAAAGGTGTTTTTTGTTTTCCTATGTGTGCAAATGCATGTTTGTGAAAGTGAAGGATATATTCAAATGAGCGAATGACCAAGAAGAATTGAGGGACAATCGTTGAAGTATCGGGTGTACTTCTCATCCTCTTATCTCATAGATATTTTCATGTATGATTTAGATATAGAAAAATCTACAGCTTGCATCTATATTTTGTCTTAGGTCTAGGAAGAGCCTAAGGGAGGTAACTCATGCATGGTACATTTATCCTACAACAATTTTGCATGTCTCAACCATCATTTAGTGTTAGGGTTTTGGACCTTCTAGAAACTTCTTGAAATTCCCCACATGACTAGCCCCACATGTGAGTAATGGGGGATGATGTGGCATCCACTTGGTACCATGGTGATCAACAAGGTACGTCAAATTGCAAGAGGCATAACTTTCACATACAAACTCTGATTGAGGTGATTTTCAAACAGTTAGAAAGGTATAAGTGTGCATAAAAATATTAAGGAGATAGGAGCTATGCTCACAATGTTTTTACCCCCAAAAGTGCCATTTTATACCTCAAAATGGATTTGGAAGGTCTAGTACCCCAAATCTCCAAACTGGGACCCATCACTGCAATGGGCCTTGTAAGGAAATTCCTCCAATTTTTTGCCCATAAAGTACCATGATAGATGACAAATTTTATAATGATCCATTCTTGATCAACATGAAGAATTTGGTGGTCAAATAATAAGCTTCAATGAACATGTTTCAAGTTAACTCAAATGCTTGGTTGGTTTGGAGTAGTGTAAAGGCTAGAGGCATAGTCAAACCATGTAGAGAGATAGAATATTGCACACATTGAGTTCTTAGGGGGGGAAACCCTCCAAATGAATTTGGGAGTGAACTAGAGTTAGTTGAGTATAGTCATGTGCTTGTTCAAGAGGTAGTTCCTCACTTTTCTCCTAAGAATGATCTTATAGGTTCTCTACATTTTCTTTGAGTTGGAGGAGGACCTGTGTCTCGTAATTTGTTTGGTTAAACTATTGATGTTTTTGCAATTTGAATCATACCGAGAATTACAAGGGTAGTGGAATATTCGAGGGGGGGGGAGAAGTAATGATGGAATGGGGGAAATGATCCAGGTGGATATCGGTGGCCACCCACCTCTTCCAACTAGCTCATTAGGTTCACCGAGATGGATCTTGGTGGTAGCATTGGTGGCACTAGGTTCCATGTCAATAGTCTATCTCCCCTTTTCTGGTTCTAACTCAGAGTCGGTACCCGCATCTGATTCAAAGGCTTTCACCTCTGCCCACAATGTTTTCTTTGAGCAACAATCAACAGTGTTATTACAGGGGATCTTATGGAAATAGCACCAATTCTTGGTGTGTTTCTTCATTTGTCCATTGTCCTTCCTTGTTTGTGGCAACAATGTTATTACAGGGGATCTTATGGAAATCGCACCAATTCTTGGTGTGTTTCTTCATTTTTCCATTGTCCTTCCTTGTTTATGGCTTAGACTGGTTGTCTTGAGGTTTTCCATCTTTTCTCTGCCCTTTTTTCTATGGGTTGGGGTTTCCCTTTCTCTTCTTCTGCTATGAGGGGCTCCCAGACCCAAACCGTCGTGTCTTTTGTTTAAGCTTCTTCTCGATTTTGACAACATATTGATAGGCCGCTCCCAAGGATGAAATGTTCAAAAACTCCATTTTTGTTTGGATTTATCTATGTAGACCACCACAATACTTGAGCAGCATATGTCACTCAGAATCTTTGATACCCAACTTGGTGCACAAGGTATGGAAGATATTTGTGAACTCTGGCACTGTTTTGTCCCTTTCCTGCCGTAGTGTGGTCCGTCTTGTATACAGGTCATCATAACTTCCAACATGGTAGTATTGTTCCTTAATAGCATCCTCGAAGGACTCCCAGGTGAGTGCGACTGTAAATAATGAGGGTTCCTTTGTTTCCTTTTGTTCACAGAAAGTCTCCCACCAATATTTAACATGGGGGATGACTTTGAGGAGTGAAAATGTAATATTTTCTCTATTGGAAAAGTTATGGAAAAAAAAAATACCCTTCTAGCATATTCAACCATTTGTCTACAACATCTACGTCTATCTAAGCTTCAAATATAGGAATATCAAAGATCTGTCACCTGTTGGTAGTCGTCGAAGGATTTGCACAAAAATATCCATCATCTCATTCTTCTATTGCACAAGGGATTCCTCTAGCAACAAATTGAAAGGATATCCAACTCGTAGTTGATTTCTAGGCTAGACAATCCACTGCTCGATTATCTTCGATTGTTGGTCGATTGTCCAACCGACAGGAAAGTCGACTATGTGATCGATTAGTGTAGTGTGTTGGTTGATCGCCTGACTGATTGTATTCATATGTAGGTCGATCGCTTGATCGACTGAAACCAAGAGATGTGTGATGAACCATCAATGCTTGATGTTCCAATAGGGACTAGTATATGGGAAAACACTATATTTATATTAGGGTATTTGGTTGTAAGCATGCCCCATATATTCTTCCTAAATATGTCCCTAACAAGCTAATGGGTAGGGATATTTTCTATTAGATAGCAGAGGAAGGGATAAATTCATTTATATCTGCACATTCTAAGAGAATTTGGCCCAGGCTCCCCATCAAAGTGGGAAGGTTCACCCTACTTAACGTCCCTCGTGCCAGAAAAGAAGCTGCAATCCTGAAGATTTACATCTATGCACATGTGAAGCTGGGAGGCATGATTTGAAAGGTATTGTGAGAGATCACATTAAATCTATGGTGTTAGTAAACCCTTTTGTGCATGATGTCAATGATTCATAGGATATTTTCAAGGGAAAATTATTCTTTGAAGAGGTGTTAAACATGATTCATAATGAACTAAGAAAAGAAAAGTTACATGGAGAGGAAGAAGAAAGAAAGAAGATAACCAAAGAATGGTGGGAATTACAAATGGTCAGGGAAAAGGAAAAAGGAAAAATAAGAGGAAAGAAATCAAATAGAGGAAACCAAAGAATACGAATGACACAAAAGGGCTATGGAGGAAGAAGAAAAGTGAAAACACCTATCAATGGTGGTACACCTTCGAGTACAATACCAAGAAACTTCTCATGTTTTTCTCAATTAGTAGAGTTTGATGATGCTATGGTAGTTGTAGGTGAATACTTTTATAGCAACTCAAATAGAGGAATTGAGAAAATACCAACCAAAAGGAAAATGGGTGAAGACACTCCCAACAAAGGATCTTCCGACAAGGTGATTTCATGGAAATTGGGACCAGATCCTCAAG
Source organism: Picea mariana (assembly GCA_032191745.1). NCBI lineage: Eukaryota > Viridiplantae > Streptophyta > Pinopsida > Pinales > Pinaceae > Picea > Picea mariana. The sequence goes on along the minus strand of JASDQU011378506.1, from coordinate 333 downwards.
TCAATTCCCTAGATAATACTTCATCCTTGAGTGCCTCTGGAGAGGAAAATGAAGTCTCTATCTATAAATTAAGTGCTACATTAGATCTCTATGAGGAAAAGGTAGAAGAGTTGGAAGAGCAATTGAAGTTCCAGAAAGATCATTTAGAGGATGACTTTAAACAACATATCAAGGAGGTTGAACAAATGCACATGGAACAATTAGAAACCCTAAAAAGGGAGAATTCACAAGATACAGAAAGAATAAAAGTTGAGCATGTTATAACCCTAAAATGCACCATACAGGTCTACCTGGCATCAGGCCAACTCATGCCTCTTCCTAGCCAAAGCCATG
>JASDQU011378505.1:10087-24005 GCA_032191745.1 Picea mariana | reverse complement strand
TATATAGAAGAGATTGTTATAGCAAGATTTTCCTCACCATTGCTATCTTGCATAAAGGGCCTTTTTCCATTTCCCTATGCAGACTTTTCATCCCTTTTTTGATGAATCCGGAGCTATAAATGTACATTTTTACACATATACGCTCCCTAACTGCTATGCAATATGTGTATACGCTTGTTGCTCCATTACAACTCATGTATATCGGGATTTGTGCCATAAAATATAAAATGAGGTCGAGTTTCCATGTCATGACAAAAGATTTATGATCCTTGGCCTTCCATATATTGGAAACGTTTCGACTCGAACCTTTAGTTGCATTTTGAAGGCTATAAGAGCATAATTTAGAACTATGGAAAAGAAGGAGAAAGCATTCAACTTTGAGAGCAAAGTTACTATGGAGAAATTACCTCATATTGAGTCTGCATCTCTTTATCTCTCAAGTCTGAACACAGTGTTCAGCCTTCAAGCTCTTCCCTTATTATTGAGAGGACCTCTTTGCCTCTTTCTCATGAGCTTGCCTTTGGTGGAGGATTGAAGTGGTGGGGACCCAGTTGAAAGGAACTTGGTTTCTTGGTTTCGGACCATGCCAACAAGGAAGTCTGTAATGTTGACACTTCTGCTGATCAATTATTAATAGAAATACTCTTTTCTCATCCTATTGGTATCTTGCAAATATATTATTATTATCCATGGGCGTGTTTGTAATGTTTATTAATGGATTATTCTATCTGATGTGATAACCCCTTTCGTATCATCACTATATACTTGCTTTGCTTGTTTGTTGAGAACTTCTCGCAGGTATAAAGCTTTGGGTCAAAGTTCTCAATGGTGGAACATCATCAAACGTTGGATTGAGGTAGGTCTCTTTCTTATATTGCACATTAGTTTATATAGCATATGTTGGAATTGAGTTGATTTCTACAGTCATACTTGTCTGTTGTGGTTTACCCTTGGCCATAGAGAGTTTTTCCCTTGTAACAGAAATGGTGACTCCACTGCATAGATGATTTAAGGGGCTAAATTTCGCTCATGGGCTAATTTTCCATGGTTTTTCCCAAGAAAAGATTCGTCATTCTAAAAATAATTTGCCCAAATTCTATAGGATAAAATTATTTTACCTTAAAAATAGACAAACTTTTATACAAACTATATAAAATCCTTAGAAATCTGAATATTTTTACAAAAATATCTCCAAACATTTATAGTTGGCATATGAAGGATTAGTAAGATTCGCCAAGGTTTATAAATTTTAAAATAAATTTCCATCCTTAAAATCATCCCTGCTCCACTGGGGAGAGATCTTCCTTCTAAGAGTTGAAGTACTTTTTATTTTTACATTGCCCTTTTTCCTTTGTGTTTCTTGTCGTATCACTGCTTGACATATCCTGTTCATTCTGAGTCTGAGTTTTCAGCCTTTTACCCTTGCCTGGACTTGTTTTAAAGCATATTCGCACTTTTTTCCTTGACAGACACGTATACACACTTGATGTCTCACTGCAAGAAGCGTATATATGCTTTGTTCTCCTGAACAATCGCGTATACCACTTCCCCTTGCTTGTTTGCTTGGTTGAGTAACTATTGGGTAGGATTTAAAGATTGTTGAGCCTTTTTAGGTCTTTGTAGTGCCTTTTGACATTGTTTAGAATGACAGGAAGCCTATTTGGAGTTGAATTTTTGGGTGTAGTCTTTCTCTTTGTTTTCTATTTTTAATTTGTCCTTGGTTTCTGAGCTGTTTGCTTGGCTGCCCAGTATTCTGCTTGAGTTACTGCTTTTATACACTGTAGTATTCATCTGTCAACTTGCTTATCATCCCATGCATTTTCTTTTTAGAATATTGAAAATGCAAAAAAATAGGCATTTTGCATTAGTTGACATTTTTGTCTTTGAATTTTCATCATTAGCTTAGCACATGTAGCGAAATATCGTATTTTACTTATGGATTGCATATTTGAAATTGAAGACTACATTGTTTTTATTAGCATATCATTCATTGAAAAGTTAAAAATAGACTTTACATTATATCCATATTTATTTTCTGGCAGAGTCATAACACCATGAGTTTCACTTCCATACCTTTTTGAGTAACCATGGCCAATAAAATTTATGCTTTAAACTAAAATTGATTAGTCACGATTTTATTTTTAGGGTGCACAAACTAGCTTAGGATTTAGTGCCTTGGAATAGGATTTTGTGAGTAAACTTCACCAAGGCAATTAAATCAACATATGTGTCTGAGACAGGGAGTTGAGAAGTCCATTGTATAATTGGTAATATCAGGAGGCTCCGCTCACACCGGAGTTAATCACGATGTCATGCGAAGTTAGTTGAAGGGATAACCCCTGGATACTCACCCAACATCAGAGATATTTCTATGGATTGATTCATATTTGGGGATCTTGCGAGTGCCCATACCTCTATGAGAGGCGATGCTTTCAAGGTTTCAGGCTTTTCTACCCTGCCCATATGGTGATCCGGACTTATGATTGCTTGCCTATGCATCGGTTATATAGTGGTTTATTAGTTGCTTGACTTAGGTATCTCATAGGTTACTTTCAAGGGTTATTCTGCTTGTACCCCGAGTCAGATAAGGGTCAGACAACACACAGCCTTTATGGAGGATTACCTCTCCGGGGGGATCTGATCGACTGGTTGTTAAGCCTATGAGGGCCCTTATAACTGATTATGTTACCTCCAAAGTTCAGCGAGGAGTCGCAGGTCCCTCTTGGATGATACATACCTTCTTTAGCAAGGGAGGCCACTCAGCCACTTTAGCCCGTTTGCATGCATATTGGTCGTTTGACTTTTGGAGTGCTCTTTGACTACTAGTTGGCCTTAGGATTTTGTACTAAGTCTACATTATCATGAACAATGGAGTTCCTTTTGCTCCCTCATTTACTGCTAACCCCCCCATNATGATGTTCACTCATTTCATGGGGACAGATCCTTCTGCTTTGCACTATGGTATGCAGAATTATGATACTCAGTCTATGACCTAGGTCCCTAATCATTTTTCTCATGGTATGTTTTATATGTCTTCTCACTTACCATCCTCTGTCTCACCTCCTTATGCGAATACAATTTTTGGGTCTGGGGCCGTGATGGCTCCTTCTTATCCCTCTCCGTTTGGTGGGAGTCATATCCTTCAAACACCTCTTATGGTAGGAGGTTGGAATATTCCTTCCTATGAATCCACTATGCGAGAAGTAAGTTCCCAATTAAGAAATCATTCTACTTATCACACTTTGTCCACTTGTCCTTCTTCCACTATGTCAGTTCTTATGAACACTTTTCCCATGGCAAACCTTTGTCTGTCCTCCGATGTTTCATCTGGGGGAAGTTATTTTTATAGTATGGGAAAACCCCCTCACGAAGTTCCTTCCTCTGGGGGAAACATATATCCTCACGCGAGTAACCCTTGTCATGTTTCTTTCTCTTTGCAAGCGGCTTCCTCGGTGTTGATGCCCTTACAACCCTTTATGAATCAGTATGGAGGAGGATACTATCCTGCCGGATAGGGACAGGGTGTAAACTAGGATCCTTCCTGGCCTACAATTTCTCAAAAACAATATTTCCATGCACCTTGGACTCAAATGCCATAATTCACTACCTCCACAAGTCCAATCACTACGTATTATACTGGAATTATATCACCAACCGTTGCTAGTCATGTTGGATATTGGTTGACAACCTCTGCAAGTCATGTTGAAGACCTGCAACCAGCCGCTGCAAGTCATGTTGGGGGCACAAGTCCAGTCACTGCGTGTCATATTGGTGTTATATCACCAAACTCTGCTAGTCATGTTGGAGATTGGTCGACAACCTCTGAGAGTCATGTTGAATACCTGCAACCAGCCACTACAAGTCATGCTGGGGGCACATGTCTGGTCACTTCTAGTCACACTGCACATCCATCACCAACCTCTGCTAGTCATGTTGGGGATCCATAACCAACCTCTGCTAGTCATGTTGGGGATTCATCACCAACCTCTGCTAGTCATGTTGGGGATTCATCACCAACCTCTGCTAGTCATGTTGGGGATTAATCACCAACCTCTTCTATTCATGTTGGGGATTCATCACTAACCTCTGTTAGTCATGTTGGAGATTTTCTAATAACCTCTACAAGTCATGCTGGGAGCATGTCACCAGCCACTGCAAGTCATGTTGGGGGAATTCATATGATTGAGAAGCCTAGACGTCTCATACGTAAGCTTAGATTCCTTTGCAGGACTTGCGAAGGAAGTCACCTTACTCGTTTGTGTCCTGTTACTGCTGAGATACCAGAAGCGTGGGGCTCACCTAAGGGCGCTTCAGGTTCTGAGGCATCTATGGTTTCACAACACTCCGTTCCTTCTTTGGTTGATACAAAAATCATGTCGATGCAATCTTCGACTAACACCTCTTTTCCTTTAGGGGTTGATGCATCCTTTGACCTTGTTGTCTCACATCCCGTTCAACCTATGGTCATGTCAATGCAATCTTCGACCGACACCTCTCCTATATTTGAGGGTGATGTGTCTCTTGACCTTGTTGTCTCTCATCTTGTTCAACCAATGGTCATGTTGATGCAATCTTCGACCAACAACACTCCTGTTTTTTGGGGTGATACACATCTTGACCTTGTTGTCTCGCATCCTATTCAACCAATGGTTGATTAAGTGGTCGTATCGATGCAATATTCAATCGACCCCACTCTTCTCTTGGAGAGTGATAAGTCTAAGGAAGCAATCACGCCAATACAATTTTTGGTCGATCCCACTCTTCTGGTTCTGGTTCTATACCTTCTATGCCATGTCCTTAGCAGTTCTATTACTTCACCTTCTGAACAAGAGAGAGTTTTACTCTTCCTAATTTCTCTCCCTCCAAGTCTTGACGAGGTTCCTTTTGATTGGGATGGTCTTGCGGGGTATCCAATGCCTTCACATATGTATTTTCCAGGAAGAGACATTATCCTATATATCACGGAGATGATAACCTCTACTAGCACTTTGTCCTCCTCGACTTGGAGAGCTTTGGGTCTTCCCAAGCATGTGTCAGTTCTTCATAATATAATGACATTCCACAAGAGGTCCACATGGGAGCCTTGGCCTCCCCCATAGCTTACCACCTAGAGTCTTCCTAATGAGTCTCAGTTAAGCTCTTTTCTGAATCGTCCAAAAACTGAAAAGATCATCGAGTGAGTTGTCCCTTTCACACTCGTTAAAATTGGATTTGAAAGATCATGAGTCCTAGTTAATCTCTTTTCTGACTCGCTATAAAAAATATAAAATATTGTCGAGTGAACTTGTCTTTTTCACACTCGTAATTTGGATTTGAAAAGATGTCTATTCGGCACAAGTTTACCCCTTTTTCACACCAAGTAGACTAAAATATATAAAAAAGGAAATTTTTTGGCATTAAGTTGTGATTGCATCTCATGCCCTCACTTGTTGTATTGAGCCTTTAGTCGTTTCTCACTTTGCGTTATAAACCATTGCCTAAGAAATTTGCATCCTCAACCAAGCAGAGCCTTGTTTTTATCCTTCACAATTTGACACCCCATACCCTAGAAAGAACATCACCCCGAGTTTTCATATCCAGCATGAATTTCCTTACATTGAGCATAGGTACGTTCCATTGTTGGAATTATTTTTTCTTACTTGTGACACTCATTCCCTCTGTATCATAGCATTCATTTGTTATGAAAAAAAAAAAATGATGGGCAGGAAGGGAATACTATATTGTAATTGGCAGTAGTCGTGTCACCTTTGAATAGAGCACAAAGTTATTGAGTTTGTGTGTCATCATAATTTTGGGTTTAGCATGGCCTTAGGAAGATGATCTCACTACAAAGTTTTCTCTACCGACTGGTTACTCTTCCAATCCCTATAGAGAACGTCATCGATGCCTCCTGCATCCAATTGTAACATCATTGAGTCCATGTTGTCGGAGTTCACCATATGTCTCATCGTCTTGTTCAAAGGATGTCTATCAACCTGTGTCGGCCACTCCTCATAAATCTTGACTTTTCATGTCATCCATACCCTCAGTTTGTCTCAGAATCACATGATACTTTGGTCTTATCATGCAACCTGACCCTACTTTCATCATTGGTAGGTCACCTTGAACCCAACAATCAAAATTTCATCATTGGTCGTTGACTGGCTGGTTTCCATTGTGTTCCCCGGCAAGACATCTATTCACACTTTGGGATTCATGCAATGTCTTGGATTCCATTAGCCTTATTGGTGGTTTTCTCACCTTTGTTAGTATTTTTTCATCATTGGCTGCTATTTAGAGGGTCCTTTTCGTGTATCGCTTGCATTTGGCACACACGAAAGACATAAAAGGTCATTGGTTCGTGAACATGTTCTTTGTCCGGTCTCCACCAAATCATGAAGCTCCTACTTTGTTCCTCATGATGATTGATGAGAGATGCCTCAATGATCTCCTTTCAGCGGGTCTCCTTCCATCGACTTCAACTCATTTATTTTGGATATGAGACATAGAGTTTTATGAGTACCTTGAGGCTTGCAGTCATTAGTAGTAGGATCTCTCGCCATTGACAGATGGGAATACATCAATGTATTATGATCAATGGATCTCTCAAGTGTTCGAAACCAAATCCTTTATTCACATTTGTAGGGATGTACTCGGTGCCTTGATACCTACTTTCATTATCGGTGGGTTGTCTCGCATTTGTTAACGGTATACTTCAATGACCGGTAATAAAACGATGTCTCATCGTGCTCGAACTCAACTCATTTATTCACATGATGTAGACTTGCACCATTTGCGGATAGTGTAGACGACTTGAAGACATCACTATGTGGCCGCAGCTTTCCTAAGTTGTTTCTTCCATTTCATTGGACCAGTACCTTTTTTACTTCAGTGATCATGGGAGATTAGATTTTGCTACATGGTATACAGATATCTTCAGATTGATTTTTGAGACTGGTTTCACTGGGCCTTGCTCGTGACTATAACAACTTTTAGCATATAACAACATTTGAATTTGCATGTTCATGGCCATGAACTGGTTCTCTACCACTCCACTTCTGGGTTATTTATAATGTATTTCGGTCATTGTAGATACTCCTATGATCTCACACATTAGGGGGCATCTATTATAGCAAGATTTGCTTCACCATTGCTATCTTTCACAGAGGGTCTTTTTCCATTTCCCTATGTAGACTTTTCATCCCTTTTTTTATGAATCCAGAGCTAAAAATGTACATTTTTCCACATATACCCTCCCTAACTGATATGCAAGATGTGTATATTCTTGTTGCTCCATTACAGTTTGTGTATATTGAGATTTGTGCCAGGAAATATAAAATGAGGTCGAGCTTCCATGTCGCGACAAAATATTTTTGATCCTTGGCCTTCTATATACCAAAAATGTTCCGACTCGGCCCTTCAGTTGCATTCTGGAGGCTATAAAAGCACAATTTCAAACTATGGAAAAGAAGGAGAAAGCATTCAACTTTGAGAGCAAAGTTACTCTGGAGAAATTACTTCATATTGAGTCTGCATCCATTTATCCCTCAAGTCTGAACATAGTGTTCAACCCCCAAGCTCTTCCCTTATTATTGAGAGGACCTCTTTGCCTCTTTCTCATGAGCTTGCCTTTGGTGGAGGATTGAAGTGGTGGGGACCCAGTTGGAAGGAACTTGGTTTCTTGGTTTCGAACCATGTTGACATGGAAGTCTGTAATGTTGACACTTCTGTTGATCAATTATTAATAGAAGTACTCATTTCCCGTCCTATTGGTATTTTGCAAATATAGGATTATTATCCATGGGCGTGTTTGTAATGTTTATTAATGGATTATGCTATCTAATGTGCTAACCCCTTTCGTATCATCATTATATACTTGATTTGCTTGTTTGTTGAGAACTTCTCATAGGTATAAAGCTTTGGGTCAAAGTGCTCAATGGTGGAACATCATCAAACGTTGGATCGAGGTAGGTCTCTTTCTTATATTGCACACTAGTTTATATAGCATATGTTGGAATTGAGTTGATTTCTATGGTCATAACTATCTGTTGTGGTTTACCCTCGGTTATAGAGAGTTTTTCCCTTGTAACAGAGATCACAATGACTACAGTCAAAAACAAAAATATAGAAAAAAAAATTAAACATTCATAAAGAAAACAATAGAAAAATTACACAACGATGAGAAGAAAAATTTTAAAAAATTAAAAAAATTATGTGAAAGCATTTTCTGTGTTTTTAGATGAGAACATCAACGATATTTTTTTGAAGCACCATATTTTATTGTATTTTAAATATATCTTAATCGGTGTGTTCCTTATACGTAAATGCACATGTGCATTTCTATCGAAAAGGCACACCGGTGCGTTTATATCGAAAAGGTGCAATGGAAAAGCGGAAAACATTTTTTTTTAAATGTCCAATCAGAAATCATTTTAAAAAATAAAAAATAAAAAGGAAGAGGGTTGACTATGTTTGGGATCCGATGCAATAAGTGGTCCCTTTGCATCACATGCCAAACACTTATATATAGAAAAACAAACCCATTAGATCTAAAATACCTAAAATGAAAATCCCTAATTCTGAAGTGATAGAGTGAATTAAACCCTAGGGTGAAATTGTGCACTCACGTAAGAAAAAAAAAACAAGGGTTTAAGGTAAGTATGATTTTTTTTTAATTTTTTTTTTTATGAATGTAGGGTTTTGAGTGAATCACCATACCCTTCAAAACCTGATTTTCTTAATATTTCTGTTGTTCCAAAGTATTCTTTTGCTCCATAGTGCTTCCCAGTATGTCTCTCTTCCAAATATGTCTCCTATAAATTTTGGCAAAATAATGAAAATATTGAATACCTTCTTAATATTAATTTTTTTTTATGAAAATGGTTTAGAGTGAATCACCATACCCTTCAAATTCTCATATTCTAAATAATATTGTGGTTCCAAAGTATTCTTCTCCTCCATAGTGTTCCTTCATATGTATCTCTTGTAAGTCTCTACCTTGCAAAATTTTGCAAAATAATGAAATAGTAAATAACTTTTTAGTATTTAAATGACTTTATGAAATTCGATTCCTGCTCTTTTTTTAATTGTTTAAAAAATATCGCGGTTTTTTTTTAACTTTTTCAGTACGACGGTGTGTTTATGTAAGACGCACTGGTGCAACCATATTACATTATGCACTGGTGCATCCATATTATTTGATGCACCAGAGACATATAATATTTTTTATTAACAAAATCTAGAAACACGGTATGGTTGATTTTTCAACGCACATTCATTTATTGTTAATATGCATACCAATGCATTTGTGGTTTGTAAGCGCACCTGTATGCTTTAAAAGTTATTTGAACTTTTATTTGCACATAAAATAGTATATTCATTTGTAATTATCTTTTAGGATGAATTCACATGACTTGCAATACTTTAGTATACATTTTACATTTTATGTTGCCTTATTCTTAAAAAATGGTTTCAAAACTATATTCAAACTTAGATTGTGGTATGGTCCTAAAAATTTATTTTAGATATGTACATGAAAATTTATTGCTAATTTTACTGAAATGCAGGGAGAAAATCTTATTATATGATCAAATGGTCAATTCTTCAAATTCCATCCCATTCCATATTGTTCAAAGTCCATTGCGGAGTTCTCCCTTTCCATCTCCAGTAAGTTTAAATTATTTTATTTATGTTTTGATTATCTCATTGAATTTGTTTTTATCCATCTCAATCTGAATAAAAATGTGTCCAAATTTGCAAGATCCTAATTCAGAATCGAGTTCAGATGCAGAAAATATTCTAGTACTAGTTCAAAAATGTCGGAAGGTCTTATCAAGAGAAACATACCGCAAGCAGTTGGTAGATGAAAATGGACAGTCTCTTTATCCTTCCAATTGCAATCCTTGGTTTGCGATGGTAAAAATTGTTTGGTATAATGTAATTTGAACAAACAAATTATTGCATTGTGCTTACTAATATCATCGATGTACTAATGTTCAATATTTTTTAAATTAGTATTTTCTGATGATAAGCGACCTACGTACCATCTTTTGTTTCACCCCACAACCATGTCAACCCGAAAGAAGGATGCAATGAGAGCACAACTTGGAGAGGAAGTGTACCAAGAATGGTTGAATCAACAACCTATTCAATTCCCACTACGTCCAGATTCACCAATTAGGAATGACTACAACAATAGTAGTTCTTCAAAAGTTGGTAATGGAGACAATCAAAAAGAGGTTGGTATGGATTATTTCTTACAGGATACGACTACCATGGAGACAATTTTGGTAGACACATTCCGGAATGATGATCTATGGGTTGATGCTCATATCAATGATACCATTTTTGAAAGCCTAAAATCTGCTTCCACCACCTCTCTCTTTGGACCTAGTGCCTAGTCAAAGTCTACCCATCTTGGGAAAAAATGTTACTTTACAACATGAAAGAAAAGTTTGGCATGTCAAATGCATGTCTCTCGACAATATTGAGGTAATTGACCAACAAGTGCCTTATATTAATTTTGATAAATCTTGTCACAGTACAATCAACACTAGAAATGGTATCTTTTATAAACGTTAAATGACCTTGTACATTAATTCTATTTCCCACTAACTGCAGGATATTCAAAGATAAGGTTCTTCCTAGTGATAAGTTTTTCCTAGTGGTTGTGAAGAGGCAAAGAAGTTGTTGAAAATGTTGGGTGTTGACTATATATCATATCATTCATGTTTGAATGATTGTATTCTATATAGAGGAGAATATGTAGAAAAAAAGATATGTCTAAAATGTGGGCATGACAGGTACTATAAATCAAATAAAAATGGTAAATTGGATGGTCCTCCTCATAAGATATTGAGGCACATGCCTATAATTCCAAGGATTCAAAGGCTCTTTCGTTGCAAAGAATTAGCTATGTTGCAAGGATGGAATGCCTCACATAGAAGTGAGTTGGGAGTTATGTGAATCCCAACAGATTCAATAGCCATGAAGCATATAGAGAATACATGGCCAGAAAAATTCAAGGACGAAGTACGAAGTATACGACTCAGCATAGAAATGGATGGCATGAACCCATATTCCCTCCAAAACACCAACTATTATGTTTGGCCTATAGTAGTGATCAATAACAATATCCCCCCATGGTTGTCCGTGAAGAATGAACATCTTATGTTGGCTCTTATAGTCCCTAGTAGAAGACAAGTGAAGAATATGGATGTCTACCTACAACCATTGGTAGATGAACTGAAGGAATTATGGGAAGGGATACATGTATATGATGTATCAAGACCCATCACAATGGAGAGGATTTTTACGTTGTATGGCATATTTTCTTACACCACACATGATTATCCAGGATTAGGAGTTTTCTTTGGTAATTAACATGATTATTGATTTGTTCATATATGTAACAATATTTATTTGCATATTTTATTCGTTGTGATTGACATTCTATTCTTAAACCCTAACGTGTTAAGTATAAAATAATTTCATAGGTATTGTATGTAAAGGCTATCATGGATTTAAATTTTGTGAACCTTCTCTAAAGGATAGGTGGTCCAACCACCTACAAAATCTAGTGTACGACTGCTCGAGGTTGTTCCTCCCAAAAGAATACCCTTATAGAAGAGCAACATCCACGTTCAATGGTAACCTAGAGAGAACCCAAATGATTGCAATAATGGTACATTAGTAGAATGGATCAGAGCATATGAGAGATAAAAGGAGAAGGAGATTATAGAAACATTTGATTCAAATAGGGATCCTATGTTCGATGATCCAAAATTATTCAACACCTATGTTGAGAAATTTCCCATTGGGATGAAAAGGAAATCTATCTTTTATGATCTCCCCTATTGGGAGCATCTTAAGATTGTCCACTTACTATATCCCATGCATATATTTAAAAATGTTTCATATTCTTTATGGATGCACGTATCATCAAAATAAAGTGACACATTGTCTCTGAAGAGAGATCTTATTTCTTCAAAAATTAAAAAGTAACATTGGCCAAGACAATAAAGTAGAGGAGAGGTTAGTCCCTTTTGGTCTTTCAAAGAAGGTGATGTCCCATGGATTTTGAAGAAAGAAGATATTTCTTTGGTAAAGGAAGTTATATTAGGTGTGAAGGTGCCTTCTTTATATGGGTCTTCCCTACGAAGTTGTTTCACTATGCATCAAGAACATTTTTCAAGGTTGAAATCACATGACCATTTGAACCTTCTAGGGGTACGACATATGTCAAAAATATGATTTTATTATTTGTAATTTTTTTTTATTCCATGGGATAAAAAAAAATAAAAATTTATGTGTTTACTTTGTAGTTTCATTATCCTCAACTTGTGCATGAGTGTGTAAACCATGACTTACCCCATGACCTAAGGCATGCCATATCTAAATCATCTTCATTTGTACATTGGATTGCATCAAAGGAGATTCATATGGATAGCATTCCATGGTGGTGTCAAGAGATAGCTGAGATTGTTTGTATGTTTGAGAAGGAACTATCGTTGAGTTTCATGGACTTGCGGGTTCATCTTCTAATTCATCTAGTAGATGAGGTTGAATTAGTCGGGGTGGTCTCCTATCGTTGGATGTTTTTTTTAGAGAGGTACATGAATAAATTGAAAGGATTTGTTCGTCAAAGGGAAAAACCTGATCGGTCTATGGTAGAGGGGTACATATCATATGAGTCTTTCTATTATTCCAGTGAGTACATCAATCAGATTGACAACACACCAGGTGTAGTGATTTGGGATGAATAAAGGGATGAAGAAAAAAGAAAAGGGGAACTTCTCCAAATGAATGGAAAAATGTGCTTGATAAATAGTAAGTGAATTATTGTTTGTTAAATTTCTACACAGTAACTCTTCACATTGAACTTCATAATGTATATTTTCATGATATCATATGTAATATATGTTGGTTTTATGTCATGAATTGTTATTGGATAAATCAGTAGGTGTGGACACTAACTGATCTCCCTAGATCCACCTAGATATAGAACAAAACACACCAGAACATGATGCTTTCCTTAAGTTTCAGATATTGAATTTACTAACTAAAGAGGGATAGGTGGCATATCGTTTAAACTCCACTTCCTCTCACCATTTCCATCCTAGCTCCATTCCAACGCTTATACAATGATGAACCTGCAAAAGAAATCAACCAACTAAAGTGATAGTAATAGCATAAACTCAATATAAACCTATGTATGTGATCAAGGAATCATACAATAAAACACAACAATCTTTATAGGAAAGAATCATATTATTGTATCATATTAAATGTGAAAGAGAGATTACAACCATGGCCTTGATGTCGTAAGGTCCCTTCCAACTGTCCTTCATTCCCCACACACTTCCACTCCAAGAATTATGAGAGCATTGATCTGATAATATTCACAATCTATCTTGACAAAGTGGCTCATCTAGCCAAGCTAACAATCTCCAAAGCTCAATCCAATCCAAGCTAATCCCCAAAAGCTCCAAAGATAACCTTCTCCATGAGAACTCCTCTCCTTTTATAAGTTGAAGAGGATAAGGTGAGGAGGTTAGGATGATCCAACTAAATCATGAAAGAAAGTAAGATCCAAACCATTCAGATCCCACCTCACCATGGAAGTTTCTCCTTCTAAAAGAATCGATAATATGCTCATTTTTCCCACATATGAGCATTTTTGCACCCTACCTATATAGCAACCTGTGAACACTTCGCAACCTAGCTATGGTGCAACCTGCGAAAATTAGGCATTTTCGTACCTTGCCTATATAGCAACCTGCGAACATCCTCTTTAATAGGGTTTTTTACAAAGGAAAATGCAACTTCTTTTCTCAGAAAAAGTTCTTCTCCCTTCTTTCTTCAAGAACTCAGGCCACTGAACCCTCTGAAGGAAACAGATAGGTTTACATCATTAACGGTCATAGGGATGATGAAAATA
>JASDQU011378502.1:24198-34830 GCA_032191745.1 Picea mariana | reverse complement strand
TATTACTAATATATGCTAACCTATCCTAGCTAGGAGCACACTAAAGTAACTGATGAGTTATAAATGCAACCAAAATATTGCACAACTTTTATACAGTTAGTTGCAACAAAAGAGAAACATTGGAGACAAGTTCATATAAATGTATATAATCATATTAGTCTAGATCACAACAATGTATACAATAAAAACCCACAAATCCCAAGGCATTGAAATATTCAAAGAAACATAAATAATTGTAGAATGATGAAGATTGTATGAGAATCAGTCTACAACAAATAAGCATTATTACAATACATAGAAACAATAGGTATCTTCACTTGAATTAGTTCAAGGATCTGATCTGTTTCTACACATAATTTCTTCTATAATATGTTGGCCATGAGGGCTTCTCGATATTAGTTAACAAATCATATGTGCTCAAAAAAATTCTTGGGTCTATACAATGATTGAAAATCCAAAAGTCCCTTTCAAATGAGCTTCTATCCTATTTTATACAAAAATTAGTAACTACCATGTGTCCTTTCATCTTCTTCTTGAAGAGGCAGTTACAAAATGGTTCATCTTCTCTTCCCTAATGATAATTGCGCATCAAGGGATGGAATTTAGAGTAGTTAGGAAAAGGATGAAATAAATGGTAGGTATCATGTCCTTTTCCTATGATCTTTTTCTTCTGAGGTAGGCCGTCCAAACTTCCAACTGTTCATAGAGTGATTTGATTCTCCTGTATGTCATTTGTTCTAATGTTGCATTGTTCAAAGAAATATTGTCATTGAGGGTGCTTATTTCCTTCTCTAACTTTGTCACGAAATCGTGCACCATCATATGAATTTTTATTGGTTGTAGCAAATGTTGATCAATAAGGTCAGTGGAGACAAAGGTAGTTGCTTCAACTATTTGTTTCCTTCAACTTGCGTTGTCATGAACTTCATTTACCATTTCTTCCACTACTAGGTTCTTTGCAAGTTCATCTCACCTTGGGAGGCAGCCATTTTTTATCAGTTCTTGATCAACCTTGTGGATCCTTGAACATATTTCCATAGATTTGGTTACTTATCTATCATCTTTCTATCGTATCTCTTGGAAATGATATAATGCGTACAAATCGATATTTCTCGCAGATTTTGACAGCCTATATAATTCAAGAGGTGCATCGGGATTTTTCTCTATCCACCTATCTATGTCAGCTATACCTTCACAGATAGTGTTTTAATGCACCAACTTCATTTGTATCTAGTCGTTTTGGTTTATGACTATGGCAGCTACATCTTGGAAGAGGTGTAGATGGGTGTACATGTCAATAATGGAATCTTTCAATTCATTTCTAACCTTCTTGGAACTGACTTTGAATATTTGGAGGCTTATTTCATCCACGTTCATCTATCGGAGCTTTTCCTTGAGTTCTATGATCTTTAACTCCTTCTCTTAATTTTGTTTGCATAACCTTTGTATGTTATCTATATTATCATCCATGAATGCAGAACTGGCTCTAGATGTTGCTATAGGATCCTCTCTAACATCTCTTATGACTGGTACCTGAGTGGCCATTTATATAGGAGCCCCTTACGTCACTGGAATCTTCTTAATTCACTCTTTCACGATCCTACTAGTTTTACTATCATACATGAAGCTTCTCTGATCTAGCACTTAAGTTGGTTGAAATGGTTCCCATAGTCCAAGGCCTAAACCACTTCATGTTGTATCTAGCTTTGTGCCTACGGTAGATGTTCCTAGGATATCTACATCCATGGGGAATGTGTCATCCCCTCTTCTTTCTACATTTTTATTTTTTCTTTCCTCCTTATCAGCTTTGTCGGATGCTTCCTTCGTTGCTTTTTAAGCTATTTATGTTTGTACTCTTGTTGTTTTTGCCAGCTCTTTTTCTCTTTCTGCTACATCTTTTGCTCCAGCTTCAGCTTTGGATTTACCTTTGTCGGCCTCGAGTTTTTTCTTCTTCTTGGCATCATTCTTCTTTTTCATCACCTTTTCTTCATCCCTCCTCTTTTTATCTACTGGTGTTTTTTCTTCCTCCTTGGTAGATCCTAAATGAGTTGAGATAGACATGGAAGAAGATCTCTTGTATTTCTCTTGTTCTTATTCTTTTTTGGATACCTCTCTTACTACTTCTTCGTCATCGATCCTTCCCTTTGGCTGGCCACGCCTATTGGAAATGAATTCTTCGTATGTTTTGGAATATTTATGCACCTCCTCTTCTTCCCAAATTTCAATAGTATACTCATAAGGAATGTTGACGCTATTGAAGTGTTCACTTACGATATTTCTAGGATCATGTCTTTTAAATATTTCTTCTCCAAAGTGATAAGAAAGTAACATGTCTACCTCCACTTGGGCTTGTTTGGTACTCTCTAACTGTAACATACCCCGCGCACCAATAGATCGGGAAATGCCACTACTCAGACACTTAAATTAGCTCTGAAAAAATCTTGTAATGTCCCCAGTATTCATCTGAAGTAAGTCACATAAATTTTTTCTCTTCAAATACATACATATATACATATTGAATTGCATGCAATTATACCTATACATACAATGCTCTAGCAGAAGCTTTAGATATAAAAAAATAAACAGACAATTTCATTCTGTAAATATACGATTTCATACTGAATTACCAGCAAACAAAAATGTGCAACATATACAGGGAAATACCCTTTTTAACATACGGACAGTTATAATTACATATGCAATAAACCCATAAAATAACACATAAATGAAAATGCAGCATGTATATTCATCACACAACTGATACTTATCTTGGTAAGAATGTCACCAACTACATGCAGACCGTCCATGAACCTCCCAGCCTTATACCACACTACTCATCAATCTCAACAGTGAGTCACCCCCGAACTGGGACTAAACTCAACCCGGGAAAGGGATTCCTAACCAGGCTAACAGTTCACGGTTGACAGGAAAGACTCCATCTCAGGTGCTCACTCAACTGATAGCCTACAGCCTCCCATTCCCCACATGCCTGTCCCACCCAAGGAAGTGTGCCCCTTCTCTTCTCAATAGTCCTTCGGTTGCCCCACTTCCCTTCCAGGGCTTCAGCAATAGGCCAGACCAGAAGTCTCAAAGCACTGTAGTTGTATTTTATCACCTTCAGGAATCGATCCCCAACAATTCTCTCACTTAGAGAATTGCTCATGGGCGTGACAACCCGCCTCTTCAATACTCCACGGGCCTGGCAACCCGCTTCTTCAATCCTGCTCCCAAGTTAACAGGTGCATCCACAAAAAGAATGGTTATGGAACAGGTTCAGGTATAGTGATAGGAAGGTACCAGAATAGCTTGGTGATTGTGTGAAGAAAATGATCATGGAATCATGGGAGAGATGATGGTCTGACTGATGAGCGAGTGTGATGGATGAATAATGGAAAAATTCCCCCTCAAGGAACTAAGTCCTGACAATATGTATGCATGTCCCCAACTTGACACTTTTCATGTTGGAAGCTACTTTGGTACACTTGTCCCCAACTTTAGAACTTTATCCATACTTTATGCTCTAAGAAATATCAATATAATATTCCTTTTTGGCTTAAGCTCTCTCGCTTAGCACTTTCCTTAACTTTTGGCCCTTCCTTTCCCCTAACTGGTGGAGTCTAGTCCCCCATCTCTTTTATCATGGTCGGTCTATGCACAACGATGTATTTTTATATTAATCATGAGACATATACAAAATTGACACACTAGTCTTTAACATCTAGGCGCTCTGGCCTAATTCCAAAATATAAGCTTCCCAGCTTATAATACTGGCTCACCAACCTATACACACATTTTATACACAAAGGTTCATTGACCTTAATATTGCATGTACTTTAGTTACTGCGCGCGGTATTCGTTGACTTCCAAGTTGTGCACACTTTAGTTACTGCGCGCGGTATCCGTAAATGTGCATCCTACATCATTTTACCGTGCAATACATGCACGCACTATGTCATGAAAGGTGCATTACAAAATGATGTCTAAAAAATCTCACCAACTTAAATATACTTGGATTACATTTGCATTTGGGTTCGGCCGAGGGATATTACAATCCCCTCCCCTTATTTATGCATTTTCCTCAGTGCATCATGTTCCCATATACAATAAAATTTTCAGAATTTCTCAAAACAATGAGGGTACTCTGCCTGCATTGCATCCTCATGCTCCCATGTAGCATCCTCAAGACCGTACCAGGTCCATTGGACCTTTACAATCCCTATGGCTCGATTCCAGAGCTATTTGATTTTTCGGTCCAAAATGTGCACCGGATGAACTTGGAAAGTGTCTTCTTGCTCCACCTGAATCACATTCCAATCAATAACATGATTATCATTAGGTATATATTTATTTAGAAATGATACATGGAATACATTATGAACAGTCATAGATGTAGGCAATGCAGTCATATAAACAACTGGACCAATCCTCTCTAGGATTTCAAATGGTCCACAAAATCTGGCTGCTAACTTGGCGCAACTTCCCAGCTTCAGGAACTCCTATTAGCTTTCACTTTCAGGAAAACATGATCACCCACTTTGAATCCTATGTGGATTATGTTCTTATCAGCATAAATTTTCTGCCTGTCTTGGGCAGCTTTCAAATTCTACTTAATTTTTAGCATTTGGTCCTCCATCTCTTTGAGCAACTCTGGCCCAACTACTGTCAAATTAGCTGGATTATCCCAGCTTACTGGAGTATTGCACTTTCTATCATAAAGTTCTTCAAATGGGCTCATCTTCAATGATGCCTTATACTCATTATTGTAAGCGAATTCTAATAAGTGTAGGTAGTCTTCCCATTTTGAAGGTTTATCCATCACATACATCCTCAACATATCTTATATCACTTTATTCACCCTCTCTGTCTGTCCATCAGAATCGGGATGATAAGTTGCACTAAAGTTTAGATTCGTTCTGAATCCTTTGAACAATCCTTTCCAAAAATTCGAAGTGAATTTCAGGTCTCTGTCAGACACAATCGTTTTAGGAATTTCATGCAATTGTGCCACTTCCTTCATGAAAATATCAGCAACATATACTACCTTGTGAGTAGTTTTCAGTGGAATAAAATGGGAATCTTTTGTAAACTTGTCCACCACCAGCATGATCGAAACATGTAGCTTACATGTTCTAGGAAATCCTGTAATAAAATCCATTGGCACCACCTCCCACTTCCATTCAGGAATGGGCAAAGGTTGCAGCAATGTTGGGTGCCTATGCTCAACTTTAACTTTCTAGCATTCCATACATCTAGCGATGTATTCAGTGATATCTCTCTTCATACCTAGCCAAAAGTATTGGATCTTGACTATTGCCATGATTTTCTGATATCTAGGGTGTCCTGCATAAGGAACATTATGCATCTCATGCAAAATCATACATTTCAAGTCCTAGACATTTGGTACAAAAAAAAATTTCTTGTGCAGCAGTAACCCATTTATTCCCAACTTATAAATATCCATCTTTTGTGGTATCTTACCTTGCTGTAATTTTGCTACCAATTCTTTGTACTGCAGATCTACATTTGCAGCCTCTAGAATTTTTATTTTAACATCAATCTAAAACATGTTGATGGTTGTAGCATGTAGTTCATGCACCCTCCTGCTGAGTGCATCAGCCACTTTATTTTCTTTCCCCTTGATATGCTTTATATCAAACTCATATTTTCTTAGAAATTCTAACCATCTGCTTTGCATAGAATTTATATTTGGTTGATTAAATAAATATTTCATCCCATTATGGTCTGTTCTTATCTCAAATCTTTTCCCCATGAGGTAGTGTCTGCATTTCCTCAAGGCATGCACTATGGCTGCCAACTCCAAATCATGAGTGGCATAATTTTTTTCATGCTCCTTCAACTTCCTTGATTCATAACATATCACAAATCCATTTTGACTAAGGACTCCACCAAGTCCTTCATTACATGCATTTGTGCATACAATGAAATCTTCATTTGGGTCTGCAATCCTTAGTATTGGAGCACTTGTCAATAATTTTTTCAAGTGTTGGAAACCCCTTTCACACTCTACTGTCCACTGAAACTTCACACCCTTTCTTTGCAAGGAATTTATTGGGTGTGCTATCTTTGAGAATCCTTCAATGAATCTCCTATAGTATCCTGCAAGACCCATGAATGATCTACCCTCAGTCACATTCTTTTGTGATGACCATTCTCTAATGGCTTCTATCTTCTTAGGATCCATCGTTATCCCATCCTTTGAAATGATATGCCCCAAATAATGAATTTGTTTTTGATAGAATGAACACTTGCTCAATTTGGCATACAATTGATGCTCCCTTAATACTTGCAGCACCATCCTCAAATGATGTTCATGCACTTCCTCTGACTTAGAATATATTAGAATGTCATCCAAAAATACAATGACAAACTTGTCTAAATATTCCCGGAAAACATCATTCACTAAGCACATGAAAACAGTTGGTGTGTTTGACAACCCAAATGGCACCACTGTAAACTCATAATGAACATACTTTGTCTGGAAGGCGGTCTTGTTGATATCTTCCTCTTTAATTCTTACCTGATGGTATCCTGATCTGAGATCTATCTTTGAAAATACTTTGCATCCTTCAATTGGTCAAAGAGGTTAGCAATCCTTGGCAGAGGATACTTGTTCTTAACAATCACTTTGTTCAATTGTCTGAAGTCAATGCACAATCTTAATGTTCCATCTTTATTTTTCAAAAACAAAACTGGGGCTCCCTAAGGTGACACACTTGGGCGTATATACCCCTTCTTTAGAATTTCTTCAAGATGCATTTGCAACTCCTTCAACTCTGGTGTACTCATTCTGTAAGGAGTCTTTGACACTGAAGTTGCTCCAGGCATTAGATTTATAGAGAAATCAAT
The DNA here is from genome assembly GCA_032191745.1 of Picea mariana. Classification (NCBI taxonomy): domain Eukaryota; kingdom Viridiplantae; phylum Streptophyta; class Pinopsida; order Pinales; family Pinaceae; genus Picea; species Picea mariana. The sequence continues at coordinate 27,963 of JASDQU011378502.1, read as the reverse complement.
GTCTCTCCTTGGAGGTAGTCCTGGTACCTCCCTGAATACATCTTCAAATTCTTTCAGGACTGCATAATCTTCCAAACTTGATACCTTATCTTTAGGTATCTCTTCCATATGAGCTACAATTATTTGACACCCTTTTCTATAACATTTCTTCAGCTACAATGCTGAAATTTCTCTAATGGTTATTGTCCTAGGAATTCCTTGTACTTTCTTTTGGTTCCCTTCCTCATTCAGACAAGTAAATGCTTTGTTATGACAGTCTAAGAGAGCATGAAGTTCTTCCAACCAATCCATCCCAATTAGACAGTCATAGGAAACCAAAGGTAAGATATTCAAATCTGCCTTGGTGTTTAGTCCATTCATGTTCATAAGACATGACTTAACCATCTCATTGAATTTTCTTTAGCTCCTCTAGCTAGTTGCACCAACCAAGATTTTTCATGCTTGTTTCTTGGCAATTGCAAAATTTCCACCATCCTAGGATCTATATAACTATGACTAACTCTTGAATCAATTAAAATAGTAATGGCTTGGTTGTTAATCATACCTTCCAATTCAATCATGTGGGACTGATACTCTGCTTGCTTGTTATCCAGGGCTGCATAGATCCTTGGCACATTTATGCCCATGTCCTCCACTATTTCATCTTGTTGTATATTGTGAACGGTTCTCCCTTTTTCGCCTCTATGAGGACAATCTATGAATCTATGATCTCCTTTACAACCCCAACATTGAATAGGTGGTTGGCATGGCCTTTGACTCCCTGTGTCAATCGCTCTAGAATCTCTAGGAGTTTGTTGTCCCTACGAACTATTTATGAAGAATGATGGTTTAAATCCTTTCTTCTTTTGATCAACCTTGAACTTATTTTTCTCTTCCCAATCTTTCTAGATAGTTGGACTTTCTTTCTGCTAATCATATAGGCATTTGCATGCCTTATGGTCTCTTCCAAAGTCTTGGGATCATCATACTATATTTTGTCACTGATGAACGTTGGCAATCCACTCAAGTAACTCTAAATTTTGACTGTCTCATCCTTGATGAAAGAGACATACTTCAGTAGTTCTAGAAACCTTCTCTCATATTCATCTATGGTCATACTTCCAATCTTGATTTCAAAGAACTCTTTCATTTTCTTGTCGTAATATCTCTTAGTCGAGTATTTCTTCTCAAAATACTTCTTGAATTCCCTCCAAGTAACATTTTTCTCTTTGATGTGTTGTACCTGCACAAGTTGATCCCATCACATGGATGCCTTTCCCTTGAGTTGATAGATGGAAATTCTACCCTCTGCATGAGAAGAATAATTATGCAATTGAAAATACTTTCTCATGCCCAACAACCATGTTTCTGCATCTTTGTCTTTCTTGTGCTCACCATCAAATGTAGTAGGTTTCATTTTGTTCATTTCTCCATGCAACTCATCCACCCCAGACCTTTTATGTATTCTGACAGGGATTGGACTTGATTTGTTTCCTACTCTCTTATTGGAATGCCACGGGGAGTGATGGTGGTGTTTGCTAACACTTCCTGATTTTATTTTCTCATCCGAAGGCTTATGACTTCCAGATTTTCTTGAGTCACTCTCCTTATCAAATTTCTTTTCTATTATGTTCAAACCCTCCAATAAATTCATATTGAAGTCATCTTGTTGCTCCTTGGCTTTCATAAACCTTTCATTATCATCCTTATGTCTTTGTACATCCCTTTGCAAATTTTTAATGGTCTCTGCCAAATTCACATTTTCAATTCTTTCATCTCCATGTCCATTGGAGTTTGTTCCTTCAATGCCCAAATAGACATCCATCCCTCTACCCTCATCCTGCTGATTGTAATTCTCCTGCACCTCATCCATTCCTACGGCCTCTGTATTGATCTGATCTGATCTAGTTGTTGTTAATTCTACAAAACGTGTAGCCACCAAAACTTATTAGGCTAACTAAATCAACAATCCATGGAATAGTAACTATTTTGGCTCAATAATTACATCACAATTATCTTTTCTAATTTCCTGGTGTTATCATTGTGAGAATTCTTAGATAAGACCCAAGTTTTGAGAACTTAGCAAGAAATACATCATCGCGCAAAGATGCATCGGGCAAAAGGTGGTTTTCCAAAACCACTTTTTCCAAAATTCCTATGTCACGTGGTCCAATATGTCAAATCCACCATTCGTGGGACGGGTGACGGCTAGTTAGATTACCTCGTCTCACTCGCTCGATACATCATAGCAGTATGAATTTAGGTGAACGCCACCATATAACAAACTCAAAATATTAATCATTTGAAATGGATTAGTCGAGCATGGAAACCCATCATACTTGTGCACAATCCTGTTAGTGATTCATGATTGTGACTCTATAACTACTAACTCTCGGGTATGGAAGCATCATCTTATTCATCAACAGAGTAGTCTCCAAACTGGTTCAACCATCTTATCTCTTCAAAATTATTTCGTTGTTCACAAAAACTGAGGTACATGGACCAAGCTAGATCCAGTGAGACTGGTTATTTAGCCAACATGATGAATTTTCCTGTGTGTATGAAGTAAAAGGTAGTCATGCAGATACTAGCGACTAAATTTCAAACAAAACCTGCCGCATACTCAGGATTGGGAATCTGGCTAAATCCCATTATGAAAGATCTAGTCATCAACAAGACAACTGCTAAGAAGAAATGGAGCAAGCACCAGAAGACAGAACTCATCGTTGAGACGGTTGAAAGTGTTGGCAAGAATCAACCAGTCTAGTTAGATTCTTTAAAGGAGGAGATCGCTAAGCTGAAATGAGCCCTCGAATAAAATTGAGTATATTTCAGCAATTTTTGGACAGATGGCGCAGAGGTAAGGGGTTCCGGAGATGATAGACATGTTCTTGTATGGTCCCTTTAAAATAGGGCAACTTCCATTTTGAATCATCCCCTTTTTGTAATTTTGGATTTTAAATGAATATATAAGTGAAAAAGCAGATTTTGTACTGCTTATGACAAGATTCTAACTGATGGTGATATGAATATTCCTTCCTTTCATATTATGTGTTTCTTGTAAGCTTATATTTCACTTTCATCTGTCTGAATCGAAGAAGTATAAAACTCAAAATTCATCTCACTCGCTTGATCCATTTTAAATAATACTCCGATGTGTTGATTAAGGTTGGTTGTCATTGATGTCAACCCTTGAAGAAAGACCCATAGCACAAAGGTTTGGGTAATGGACCCAATAGTGTTTTATGTAAATATGACTCATTATTTCTTTGTCATGGTTGATAAGAAGTAAATATGGATGAACTTCAAAGTGGTCCCCTTATGGTGAAAGCCCTCACGGGAAGACACTGTGTGGAGTAAGAGAACCCATGATTAATTGTGGAATAATGAGATGAAGGAAAGTGAATTTTTCAAGTACAATATCCTATATGGATAGTGCTTGTCATTTTGTTTTCAGTGGTATGTGGAACGTCACATAATTCCTCACTGTTAGAGAGTTATGGCCATGAGAAGTTGAAGAGCTCAGGTTTGGGTAATGGACCCAAGTTTGTTTGATGGGTAATGGTATGAGTTATGATATATTTTCATATAATACTATTATATATGGATATTACATGTCATTCCATTTTTGGTGGTATGTAGAACATCACATAACTCCTCACGGTTTGAGAGTTATGGCCTTACGAAGTTGGAGGACCCTCATATGTCATCTAGAAGCCCCAAAAGGTCAAAGTAATCAAAGTGGTTTAAAAAAATTTAAAAGGTAAATTATAAAGTGAAGTGATG
>JASDQU011378502.1:10572-24098 GCA_032191745.1 Picea mariana | reverse complement strand
TTAAGGTTGGTTGTCATTGATGTCAACCCTTGAAGAAAGACACGTAGCACAAAGGTTTGGGTAATGGACCCAATAGTGTTTGATGTAAATATGACTCATTATTGTTTTTTCATGGTTGATAAGAAGTAAATATGGATAAACCCCAAAGTGGTCCCCTTATGGTGAAATCCCTCACGAGAAGATGCTTTGTGGAGTAAGAGAACCCAAGCTTAATTGTGGAATAATGAGATGAAGGAAAGTGAATTTATCAAGGAATATATCCTATATGGATAGTACTTGTCATGTCATTTCCAGTGGTATGTGGAATGTCACATAATTCCTCACGGTTAGAGAGTTATGGCCATGAGAAGTTGGAGACCCCAGGTTTGGGTAATGGACCCAAGTTTGTTTGATGGGTAACGATATGANGATATTACATGTCATTTCATTTCTGGTGGTATGTATAAAGTCACATAACTCCTCACAGTTTGAGAGTTATGGCCTTACGAAGTTGGAGGACCCTCATATGTCATCTAGAAGCCCCAAAAGGTCAAAGTAATCAAAGTGGTTTAAAAAAAAATTAAAGGTAAATAATAAAGTGAAGTGATGAGTGTATTAAAATTCAAAGTGAATAAAAAATAAATCATTTCAATAATAAATTTAAGGGAGAAATTAGAAGTGGACCCAACCCTAAATAAGGAAAGTGGGCCAAGTGACCTAGAAGATGTTTTTAAGGAAGCTACTTGGAGAGTATAAATAAAAGGCAAGGCTCTCTCATTTGAATAAAACTTGAGCATATTGAATATATATATGTGTGTGAGGTAAACAAGGATATATAAACTGGAATTCTGAGTGAAGGTGAAGAAAAGAAGGCCGAAATACAAGGAAGGATAAATTATTTTGATGGTGCTTTCTGAGGTATGTTATTTACAGGTCATCTCACCATTTTCGCTATAAATTTTTTTATATAATTATTCATACTGTTAAATTGCTATGAAAGTGAGAAAACATATCCAAGTATTTGTGGTAAAAAAATCAGCTTGTGTTTCATTTTATTTTGGGATTTACACTCTGTGGAAAACAGGGTTTGTGGCTAGTCCTGAAACTAGTCAAAATCAAGTGTTTTTGGTAAAAATGTTATAACTTCTTCATAACAGATTAAAATTTAATGAGAAAAAATGTGTTGGTTAGGGGATAGTATCTAGTATTCTTTGTAATAGTTTCATGTCAATTCATCAAATATTTTTTGTGGGGCACGCTCTACAAGGTCGCTCTCTAGAATAAGACAGAATTCAGCAAGGTATGCCATTTTTGCTATAACTCCTTTTCTCAGAGGTTCCAAGTAGTGAAACTTGGAGGGGTTGCATTAAAAACACTGAATAATAGTGTGTATCAGGTTCATATCTTTATACCTTACAGGTTCAAATTTATGATTACTTCAAGTTAGGGTTGTTCACTAATCCAAAACTAGGCATGTGAGACTAAAGAAAAGTTTGATGAAAATGCTAGTCTCTTGATTTTAAAGTTAAGGAAGGTTTGCAGGAATATGATCACATAAACCAGGTCTATTATAGAAATACAAAGCATATTTGGATGATAAAATTGATGAGGGATTTTGGTTGTGGTACATGTTGAGTACATGGTTGAGACAAGTAGTTGATAAGTTGGCGCACATACATGAGGTGTATAGTTGATGATGTTGGTACATATTGATGAGTCATAGTTGATGAGTAGTTGACACATGATTGTAACATACTTGGTACATGGTTTGATGCACTTTTTTATGGTACAGGTTGAGGTATAGGTTGATGCATGGTTGATGCATGGTTCATATTTATTGGTACAAGTTTACAGCGGTATATCTCATAGTGATAGTGTGACAGTGGTTCCATCATTATATTTCTACTTTAGGGTGGCAGGAGAGGGCAAGGACAGGTGGTTGTATCCACCTTTCGGTTGTAGCCGGAGAACATTGGGGGTTGTAGCCTCCTTCTGGTTGTAGCCAGAGATTTGGGGAGTTGGAGCTTCCCTCAAGTTGTAGCCTGAGAAAATAGGGGGTTGGAGCCTCCTTCCAATTGCATCTAGAAAACAATGGAAGTTGGTGCTTCCAATGAATGTAATTCTTCAAGACATATAAGAAAAAGCATTCCATGGTTTTCTCCTGATTTGGGTTTCCACGTAAAACACTAGTGTACTGTGTATGTGTGTGATTGTTTATTTATTATTGCTCATTATTGGATAATAATTCTACATTGATATAACATTTGAAGAAAAAGGATTATAATTACGCTATTACTGATTCACCCCCCCTCTCAGTAATCCAACATGATGCAGTTGTGTATTCCTCTTTCTTCGAATACCATGCAAATTTTCTATTAAACTCAAACTCGTCGTCTTAATTATCCTTTTAGACAACTTTGCGTGCATAAAATTCAACCTGTACACCCTTATTTATCATGCACAGTGACTCCCTAGGGTAAATCGTGCTTCTGCGCACCTGTATCCACTATACATTTCCCCTTTGTCACGCCAATAACTTGCGCGCACTACTTCTATGTCGTGCGCCAATATCCACTACGCATTGTTTATGTATTACGCATGGATATTCCACATGAATTTCTCTCTATGCATTACCCCATGCCAAAGTTCAATATTACCTACCACACAAAATAGTCATTACACTCCATTGAATACTCTGTCACTACCGTGCACAATCACCTGCATGTACCCTTGACTACACTGTAGCGATACAACTTATACTCATATTATGTTTGTACCAACCAAACTCGTCTCACTTTACAATACTGCGCACACCACATGCACCTTTACTATTTGTATGCACACCGCGCAATGCTAATGTTAGCGAGCACATCCCCACACAATATTCTTTCGTGCAGTGCCTCGATTTACCGCATGCATCCGCACACAAATACTTTCTGCGTGGTGCCAAAACTTTCCATGGACGCTCTGTGACTTGAAAAATTTGGCCACTTTGAAATTAATCCTCTAATACCATACTATAACCTCGCCTCCATTCAACTCGTTTGGCCCATTCAGGGTCAGTGTCGAACTGAAGCTCTGATACCATACTGTAACATACCCCGACCACCAACAGACCGGGAAATGCCACTACTCAGACACTTAACTTAGCTCCAAAAACATCTTGTAACATCCCTAGTATTCAACTAAAGTAAGTCACATAAATGTTTTTTCTTCAAATACATACATATACACAGAGACATATATACATATTGAATTGCATGCAATTATACCTATACATACAACGCTCTAGCTAAAGCTTCACATATAAAACATAATCAGACAATTGCATTCTGTAAATATATGATTTCATACTGAATTAACAGCAAACACGAACATGCAACATATACAGGGAAATACCCTTTTTAACATACGCACAGTTATAATTACACATGCAATAAACCCATAAAATAACACGCAAATGACAATGCAAAATGTATATTCATCACACAACCAATAATTTTCTTGGTAATAATGTCACCAACTATGTGCAGACCATCCATGAACCTCCCATCCTTATACCACACTACTCATCACTCTCAACAGTGAGTCACCCCCGAGCTGGGACTAAACTCCACCCAAGAAAGGGATTCCTAACCATGCTAAGGGTTCACAATTGACAGGAAAGACTCCATCTCAGGTTCTCACTCAACCGACAGCCTACGGCCTCTCATTCCCCACATGCTTGTCCCACCCCAACAGTCCTTTAGTTGCCCCACTTCCCTTCAAAGGCTTCAGCAACAGGATGGACCAGAAGTCTCAAAGCACTATAGTTGTAGTTTATCACCTTCAAGAATCGATCCCCAGCAATTCTCTCACTCAAAGAATTGCTCACGGGCCTGACAACCTGCCTCTTCAATACCCCATGGGCCTGACAACCCACTTCCTCAATCCCTCTCCCAAGTTAACAGGTGCATCCACAAAAAGAATGGTTATGGAATAGGTTCAGGTACAGTGATAGGAAGGTACCAGAATAGCTTGATGATTGTGCGAAGAAAATGGTCATGGAATCATGGGAGAGATGATGGTATGACTAATGAGCGAGTGTAATGGATGAATAATGAAAAAATTCCCCCTCAAGGAACTAAGTCCTGACAATATGTATGCATGTCCCCAACTTGACACTTGTCATGTTGGAAGCTACTTTGGTACACTTGTCCCCAAATTTAGAACTTTATCCATACTTTATGCTCTAAGAAATATCAATATAATATTCTTTTTTGGCTTAAGCTCTCTCGCTTAGCACTTTCCTTAACTTTTGGCCCTTCCTTTCGCCTAACTGGAGGAGTCTAGTCCCCCATCTCTTTTATCGTGGTTGGTCTGTGCGCAGTGATGTATTTTTATATTAATCATGAGACGTATACAAAATTGGTGCACTGGCCTTTAACATCTAGGCACTCTGGCCTAATTCCAAAATATAAGCTTACTATCTTATAATATTGGCTCACCAACCTATACACACATTTTATACACAAAGGTTCGCTGACCTTAATATTGCATGTACTTTAGTTACTGTGTGCAGTATTCATTGACTTCCAAGTTGCGCGCACTTTAGTTACTGCGCGCGGTATCCAGAAATGTGCATCCTACATAATTTTACTACGCAGTACATGCGCGCACTATGTCATGAAAGGTGCATTACAAAATGATGTCTAAAGCAGCTCACCAGCTTAAATATACTTGGATTACATTTGCATTTAGGTTCAGCCGAGGGATATTACACTAACAAATAGTTGTCGACATATAAAGGTATTAGGGACCATATTGCTTTCTTAAACTTGTACAACATTCCTTCAACCCCATGTATAATAGTTTTGTACGTTACTTCCTGAAGGATGATCTTGTCATGTAAAAATTGTGGAAGTAGGAGAGGCAACTTCATCACACCATATAACATTATATAAGTGTCATGTTCCATTAGATACCAATCCTCGATTCTTCTTATGAAATCTATGGCTTTGTCTATCATACAAGGGGGAGTGGTGCATAAGATAAACTCATATAAAGGAGAGAGGAAGTGTTCACAAATTATTTAGTATTTCATATGGTATTTGTGCTCCTAGAGCACTTTGCAATAGATGTGGATTGAGGAGTCGACTGGAAACCAACTCCACCCCATGTTTGGATACCTGTGGGATGTGCAAATTATGTCTAGGAGGTACAAGAACATATGGAAACTGGGAAATGTTCTCGGTCATGCTTGTGTTACTGTAGAGATGGCAGAAATGAGATTTTTAGATAATATATATTCTCAATTGAATGAATCACCTACATCTATGCAGAAATAAATTAGGGGCATGTATGATAGGGAGAATTGAGTTCTGTCTGGCTCCCTGTATAACCTGCACAGCATGGCCACCAAATACCGGTAGGTCCTTCTTAATTTAGTCATGGGGTACTGACTCTTAGGCATGTGTTTAAAATTTTTATCCTCCCTATACCATTTGGGAAAAAAAAAATCATCGTATATTCAAATTCACTAAGGAGCTTACTATCCAATCTTTTATTACCTTCTTCAGTGTGATAGCATTTAGCTAAAAATTCTGGTCGAAATTAAGTAATATGTTCCTTTCGTGCATTGTAGACATATCGACTATTTATGTCAATGTTATTCAAAATCCATCAAATGGCATCTGCACAGGGGAAGACCGTTGGGTGTGCTACCACCCTGAAAATCCCTGATTTTCTGATATTTTTGAACACCTGGAGTTCATCTGGCTCTTCCACTTCTGTAGAGAAATTTGACTTCTTAAACATGTAGTACACTTCCCCCATTTTAGAGTTTCCCCGTCCTTTTCCAGAAGTCTAGTTGTGGCATCATATATAGCCCCAACTATTTCATCCTATCATGTTTGTTGGGAGATTCTAGAGGGATCAACTCTGGATACTTTGTCTGTCATCTTCTTCTGTGGTGACATGTTTGTACCTGCCAAAAAGATAATTTTAGGACAATATAAAAATATGCAAGGTACCAATTTAAATGGAACTAAGAATATTGAAAGTAGACAATGCTTAAGCACCTTGGTAAAAATTTGTAGGTGAAAGGCTACATGTTAGGATTGAAAGTCAAAATCGGAGGCCAAGGAAATAACTTCTCCGATAAGGCTAAAAGAATAGTGATCAAAAAAGTTAAGGAGAACTCCTTCGATCGCATCAGAGGAATTAGTAAGAACTCATAGTAAATATAAGAGAACTTGAAAGTAACTCCTCTGATCATATCCGAGGAGTTGAAAATAACTCCTCCGATATGGTTAGAAGGTTTTTTTTCAAGTACTCTGAGTTGATTGGAGGAAAAGTATTCAACACTCCCGAATGCATCAAAGGAGTTAGTAATAACTCCTCCAATGTGTTTGGAGGATTTAGATTGAAATCTTATGATCTTTAAAAAAAAATTAGGGCTTTATGCGAATAAAGTATGGCGATTTCAGGGTGAGGCGAAAGGCAGGCTGAAAGGTTGGGATTTTCTTAGAGTTCTATTCAGTTGAAAACCTTATGAAATAAAAAGGGTTTGTGTAGGATTTTATGGCTTGCAAGGACACTCAGTTGTAAGAATGGACATAGGTGTTGTTGTGATAGAAATTTGGGACAACTGGATGGTGTATTCGAGCAAAGGACAATTGTCAAAATGAGAAGAAGGCATGCATTGCATGGCATGCACCTGTTAAGGAAATCACCAAAGGTAAGGCGGTGAGAGGGAAGAAAATTATCCAGTTAGGGTAATGAAACAAGAACCAAAGCGAAATTTAAGAAATTGAAAGGAGACCTAATCCTAACCGATAAACAAAAGAAGGAAAGATGCCCTTACCTGGAACCTGATTCCATGTGGTGAGTAGGGATAGGTGGAAATATTGAATGAGGTAGCTCATCACATTTTATCCTTATGGATCCATATTACTCAAATCTCAATCGGTAACAATGACTTGACCTTGTTCCGTTTATATAGCCAAAGGTCGTTTTGGCATTAAACGTGGTAGGCGGGGTTGGTGTGATCGGAGGGTTGGAAACAAAGTTCTCTGATAATATCATAAGTAATAATAGGAACTCCTTCGATGTGTTTGTAGGAGTTAGAGTTAACTCTTCCAAACACATTGGACGATTTTCCTCTAACTTGTGTGATATCATTGTATATCGAGGAAAAATAAAGTAACTCCTTCGAACTGTTCGGAGAAGTTAGAAGTAACTCCTTCGAACTATTCAGAGAAGTTAGAAGAAAATCCTCTGAACTGTACGGAGAAGTTAGAATAAACTCCTCTTAATTATTCTGAGAAGTTAGAATAAACTCCTCTAAATTGTTCGAAGAAATTAGAAGAAACTCCTTCGAACTGTTCGGAGAAGTTAGAAGAAACTTTCTCGGTTTCAAATTTGGATTTTAACACCAAATCTTGATGATTTTTTCAAGTAAAAAAAATATTTTTATAAGTATCTTGAGGTGGAGAGGGAGACTTATGAGGATTTCTCTTAGGCTCAAAATATAAGGGGTTGCATTTTCTAGGGAGTTAAGCAATATCAAACATAAAAATGGAGGGTTGTAGTGCATGTCACAATAGGAAACCATCCTAGGACTTGGAGGGAGATTACTCAAAGAGAATGGAATGCCCCCTTGTTCAGAAGGTGTTGAACTGGAAATGCTAAAGCCATGGTCAAACAACACATTACTCCCCAAAAGAAAAGTGTGATTGGTTGAATATTGCATTGGCGAGATCACCTCCTTAGGCTTGTCACTCTCCAAGAGAATATTGGGATCGATTGAACATTTCATCGGTGTGACCACTTCCTCAACCATTGGTTGAATAGGATGTGATACAACATGGTGAAGAGACTCATCACCCCCAAAAACAAGATAGGTATTGATCAAAGATTGCATCAGCATGACCACTTCATCAACCAATGATTGACTAGATTGTTGGGAAACCGAAGATGACTCAAAACTAGAAGGGCCTTCAGACAAGGACTCTGCTTCTCATACCATGACAATTACAGAGAAAAAATAAGTAAGGTGATATATTTTTAAAATATTGCAAGGGAACTTGGGCTTACATCATATACATATAGGTTTATCGACTATATCAATGCCCCCAGCATGACTTGCAGTGGTTGGTGGGTTTTCCCTGGCATGACTCGCAGTGGCTAGGTGTTGATCGCCAACATGACTTGCAGAGTTTGGTGAAATTTTTCTAGAATGACTAGAAATTACTGGACTTGTGCCCCACGCATGACTTGCAGTGGTTGGTTTCTTGTCTTCAACATGACTCGTAGAGGTTGTTGATGAATCTCCAACATCACTAGAAGAGGTTGGTTTTGTGCTTCCAGTATGACTAGAAAGGGTTGGTTTTGCGCTTCCAGCATGACTAGCAGAGGTTGGCTAATGAAATCCAGTATGAAATGTAGGGACTTGGCTCTTTCCCCTAGCATGAGTTGTAGAGGTTGGGTTATGGTCTTCAATATTACTTGTAGAGTTTGATGACTTATCTCCAACATGACTCACAGAGGTTGGTGACATGTTTCCAGTATGACTCGCAGTGACTGGACTTGTGCTTCCAGCATGACTAGAAGAACTTGGTTGCTTTCCCTCAGCATGACTTACAGAGGATGGTGATAGGTCTCCAAAATGACTAGCAAAGGTTGGTGACTTCTTCTTCTTACTATTCCTCTTCCTATTAGTTTTAGTCTTCTGGTTACCAGTAGCATGACTTTCACCAGAAGAGGGAGAAAGAAGAGTAAACTTGGAATATGTAGAAGGTCAAGGATCAATGTTCGTATGATGCCCCTAACATAATGTGATCATACAAGAAGCATAAAGAGAATTAGAGACATTTAGAGTGGTCCACAACCAAACTGGTAGTCCTACATTCAACCCAGGAATGTTCAAAGTGGCCATCAAGGGGGAACCAACATTTCCAAATAAAGGAAAATAACAAGAATACCCTTGGGCAAGGGTCCCTTGGTTGGTATACTTGAGAACTTTGGTCATAACTTTCTTATGCATAGGTTCGTCCCTTGTGGTATTGTTCATGTCCATAAAAGTCTGACGCATTCACTATGGTGAACCAGTGGTATAAAAACCCACTCCTTATAGAAGGTGGCTCCACACTTTCAATAGAAAGACCAAGAAGCCTTCCTGACCAACAGAGAAGTTGGTCCACCACCCTAAATCAACAATACAAAAGTGGTGACACTAAAACAACCTAAGGCCAACTATACCAAGAAACACTCCACTAAAATGTCCTAAGAGAAACATTGCAAGAAAACAACTTTTCCAAATCTTTAGTCGAGGTGGATGAGGTCCTGAGTCCAAAGCAATGAAAAAGTGGAAAGGGTCCTTCCAGATGAAGGCACGGGTTGATTAAGTCCCATTTACCAATGGACGAAAGAGTGAGAAGAATTTATCCTAACCTCCACTAACCAACCTTATCTGATGCAAGTACCCATGCATCGCGGGGCACCCTCCAGTAGTAGTAAAAAGTGTGATACTAAATCTTCCCCAGGTACCATGGAAAACCCTAGTAGTAACCTCTAATATCCCTAGGAATGGCCACTAAGGTCACCAACTTGCATTCAGTGTCTGAGGGGTACATTCAAAATTTGAGATCAAACATCTAGGTAGGGTAACTAAGCCCGAAGCTTCGAAATCATTTGCTCTCACGGAGGTATGGGTACTAATGAAACCCCCAATATACAATCTCTCCAATACACTCAGTTAAGCTTCAAATGGATCTCTCCTCAGCTCTCCTCTACATGACCTCGTGTTTATCTCCTATGCTAGAGGAGGCTCCAGACTATACTTATATGAAAATTGTATTTGAGACTCTCCCTAGCTCATACTCCTATTATAACACACCCACGACGAGGCAAAAATAAAAAATGTATTTTTCCTCAATTAGTGGATTCCTCCATCCATGATCTCTAATCCTGGTCAATGGAAGTCAGGGAAGAACCTCAAATCCACTTAACAGACCCTCTTTCCCTTAATTTGCAGGTTATATGGAACCTGTGACTTTCTCCTTAATGCCTTTAAGCTTCAGCGTATTTAGGCACTAGCTCTCCTGGTTAAGACCCTCCCTTTATGTGACCAAGGTTGTGACCAGTCACCAAATCAAAAGGCGTTTTGCGATTTCACAACTTTTCGTCTCAATAAATTCACTTGCTCGTCCTTCCCTCGAAATGAGTCGATGGCCCATATCTCTCCTTGATCCAATGGCTCAAATCAAATCACAATTTCGTGTTTTGCAAGTTCCCAGAACTCTTACTTCCGACTTCCTGAGTTGCGAACTCCCGATAAGACTAGATCTATGGTCCACGATCTTCCTTCTATTAATGGTTGCAATCAAGTCGCAATTTCAAATTTCACGACTTTGGAGGTTGGTTCACCTCTGTTCTCCCGATTCCCAGTTTTTTGATATTTGCGAGCGTCATATCGACAACTCACAACTCCCCACGATCTAACGACTCAGATCAAATCGTGATTTCACATTTCGCGAATTCTCACAACTCCACCCTTTGACTTCCCTGAGTTGTGAGTCAGTGAAATGTTGATCTCTCACCACATGCCCTCCTAGATGGACGATTCTGATGATTTCGGGACTTTGGAACCCCGTTACTCTCGTGTACCCTCAAGGATTATCATTAGTGCACTTTACCTTGATTGGGTGGCCACGATTATTTTACGCTCAGACCAAACAGATGATATCTATTCTTTTCTGTGCTTATTCCTCGTTGTCTGGACTATGATCTGACGGTCCATATCTTTCACGATCATCGATCCAATGATCATTGTACCTCTTCCTTCTGAGCTTGTGCTTTCTTCCCTGACTTGGAAGATTTCAAAGTCCATTCTCATGTATACTTTCGAAGGGTTTAACCCTCGTACACCTTTCCTGGATCCAATGGTTGTTGGTCCTCGCACTCAGATCTGATGACCCAGATATGATCACCCTCCTGCGTGCTCTTCAAATTGTCTGTACGTGGATTTCCATGGTCTAGATCTCTCACAGTGTTCGGTCCAATGGTCATTGTTTCTCCTCCTCCTGAGCTTTCACTTTCTTCCCTGATTGGGAATATTTCAGATGTTTCAAAGGTCTCGAACTTCAATTTACTTCCTGTGAGACCTGATGTATGGGTCTCGTCTCCCACTTTCCCTCCTGAGCTTACGAACTTGAGACAAGTTTTCCTCTTGGACCTCATCTGCGCTTCGGAAAGGCACTTATCTCTTCTGAGCTTGGTTCTTAGGGAATTTTGAATTCCCACATACTGTTGCATTAATCTGCTCGCGTCAGATCAATGGTCCATGACCTTCCTTGATCCAACGGTCCAGATCACATCACAACTTTGGGTTTTGGGATTTTCGTTGCACCAACATGTGAATCTCCAGATGTGCAAATCCTTGATCTCGCCAATTCGACGGTCAAGGAGGGTCCTGATAGATCCTTAGATCTATGGTTCAGATCACATCGGAATTTCAGGTTTTAGGAGTTTAGTTGCACCAACGTATGAATCTCCTGATGTGCGAATCCCCGATTCCCCCAATCCGACGGTCAAAGAGGGTCCCAATAGATCCTTAGATCTATGGTCTAGATCATATTATGACTTCGGGTTTCATATTTCATAGAATCCATCCCCTTCACAATGATTACCAACATTCATCGAACTTGCAAACATTTAAGGATTCGAGGCATTAACGCCTGCGCTCCTTCTTCAAATCTAACGGTCGCAACAGACCTTGGATCCTCCCAAAAGGATCTCATCTGTTCTTCTTCCAAATGAAAGGATATTCCCTTTCGATACTTGAATCTTGCTATCCTTCTTGAGCTTCATCAATTATGAAGGACTTAAGAGCATTGTGCTCTTTCTCCTAGACTTAACACATAGAAGGGTCTTCTGCACACCTCTTTCACTCCTTCATAGATTCTAGAACTTAAGTATTTCTCGATCTTTTCTTGCCTCGCAGAGAGATGATGCATATCTGCACTACCTCTCTTGATATTAACAAACTCCATCCTCCAAGGGACTCAGAATGACTAGGTGGGTCAACATGCGTACATGAAACTGTACCTAATGTCGACGAACTCACAGTCCGTGGCTCTAGCTTAGGCCACCACAGGGCGCAAGCATTTACGAGTACAAATCATGTCCAAACCATATAATTTATTACTTGTCTAATATACAACCAAGCAGAAATAGAAGGGATACAGTACATCCATTAAGCAATCATGCACATTCCTGAAAACATTCACAGTTACAACTCAATTACACAGGGTAGGAGAACACTTATATATTACAGGTTGCCACCAACTAACTAACTATGGGTGTTCGTCCTTCCACCCTACCATAGGCTCAGAGGAATTCATTATTAGTACTCTGGCCACCCCCATGCCAAGCCATAATATCACCAGGGAACTCTCGCAGTTCACAAGGATTCTTTCTCCCTTCCAGCTTCTACTCGGGTTCTATTCTCTACGAACCTTCAAAGATTTCTCTCTTTGTTATGGCCTCGGTGAGGTTTATCATATGCTCTCTCAACATCAAGCTTGCAACATTCTGTTCATCCTCCGCTGGAGAGCTCCGTGCATCTCCCTTACGAGCTTTCGCTCTCATCTCTCATTGTCCATGTGTATCTATCTTACCTTCCTTCTTTTGGAAGGTTCCCGACCCATCACATTCCTTCTATCAGAAGGGAGCTCAGGTTTGCAGGTCTCTGTGGTACTTTGGGTTGACATTCTGCAGCTAACCCATGCTCCCATTCATGGGGGGGGTTGATAACTCAACCACTGGTCCTTTCTTTATTAACTGATTTCTCTCATTGGGATTCGAAGGAGGTTTATCATCCTCATCAAGAGAAATTTGGGGTTATTTGATATAATGAACCCTCTCATATAGTTTTCACATTCTTCCTCTAGTGATATTATGGCCAGTACTTTCAAGGCTTCACCCCCACAATCAGTTATTGGCAACTCAAACAATAATACATTTGCATTGTCTACATGCCTCAGCATGGTAATCCTATTTATGATTAATTACAAACAGGGGGAAACATGGATGTTACAATTCCCTCCCCCTTAAAGGAACATCGTCCTCGGTGTTCTTCCTCAAAAACACATGCTTTCAATAATTCTTGGACAACAAGCACATTAATCATAGTCTTATGTGAAAACATTGCATAAAAGAAAATTTCTAGGAAAATTTCATAATCTTAGCACAATAATTATCTATGTAGTTTGTGGGTTTGCATTCACATGGTTATTTTGTTATCCAGGCTTATTGTTTTTCCTTGACATACCCATTGGGTGCATGATCCCTGTTAGCGATATTTCTTGAAAGGGGGTTGGAATGCAAAGAATGGGTTAAAAACCCACTTGTCCTAAGTTTGGGATGCAAATGCATCTGTGTTTAATTGGAAATCAACTCTGGATGGCAGGATTTCGCGCGCCTAGATCAACGGCGCACATCGGATTCCAGAGCCCCCCTGCCTTTCTACCTTTAAGCGGAGGGGGGGGGTCTGGAATCATGGGTGC
>JASDQU011378500.1:7428-24013 GCA_032191745.1 Picea mariana | reverse complement strand
ACTGGTACGTAATTCCCAGGATTGATGACCTTCTTGACCAACTCAAGGGGGTAAAATTCTTCAGAAATATTAACCTAAAGTCTGGCTACCACCAGATTCCCATTGAACCAATTTATGTATGGAAGATAGCCTTCAAATGTAAATAAGGTATATTCAAATGGCTAGTCATGCCCTTTGGCTTAAAAAATGCACCAACCACTTTCATGAGGTTGATGGATGATGTATTGAGACCCTACACCAACTCTTTTGTGGTGGTATATTTGGATGACATCCTCATCCTTAGCCGAACTTGGGAGAAGCACATGCAACATATTCAACAGGTTTTGAGCACTCTAAGACAACACAAGTTAAATGCCAACTTGGAAAAATGATCTTTTGGAATCAACAAGGTCCAACACTTGGGATACATTGTGTATGAGAATGGGGTGCATGTTGATCTAGATAAGATCCAAGTCATTCATGACTGTCCATCCCCGACCACACTAATCAAGATTTGGAGCTTCTTGGGACTGGCCAACTTCTACTGACGATTCATGTTGGGATTCTCCCATATTGCATGGGCCCTCATCTAGGTGACCAAGGGTGGTGGCAGGGAAAATTTTGTGTGGGGGGAGGAATAACAATGAGAATTCGATGATATGAAGCATTTCTTATGCTCAGATATAGTACTCTCCTTTCTCGATATACAAAAACAATTCTATATTGAGACCAATGCATCTGACTATGTGCTAGGCCCAGTTCTCACTTAACATGATCACCCGGTGGCATACCATAGTGAGACACTCTAAGATACTATCCAGAAATACCCCACCTATGAAAAGGAAATGTATTCCATTGTAAAATATTTTCATTAATGGAAACATTACATTATGGGAAAGGAGACGATCATCCACATTGATCACAAGCCTCTATAGTTCGTACAAATAAAGGAGAAATTGCAGAACAACCACAATCAAAAGTGGTCCACCTACCTGTAGTATTTCCATATCAACATCAAGTATAAGACATGGATATCAAATCATGTCATTGGTTGCCTCATTCAACCTCACATGGCTTCACTTGCCACTGTGCTCCATTCATGTGGACATGAGGCATCTGAGTGGCCCCAACTTTATCAACAAGATCCGAACTTCGCCACCACCTATCATCTCTTGCGTATAGGCACGATTGTCAACAATTTCCACATTGAGGATGAACTATTATGCCATCTAGGAAATCTCTATGCTCCTACAAGAGAGTGTGTAAATATGATTTGGGAATCCCACTGTAGTCGTATGGCAAGACATTTTGGCATGGAGAAAACCGTGGTCATTCTTTAGAAACATTTTTATTGGCCAAAAGTGTGACATGACATCAGCAAGAATATAAAATCTTCCACTTCTTGTGCCATTTCCAAGCCATCCATCAAAAAGAAAAGATTATACACCCCTCTTCCTATTATCGAGAAGCCTTGGGAATCCATCTCAATGGATTACATGTCTGTCCTTCCGTTAACCAAGCGCGACAATGACTGCATATTTTTGGTCGTTGATTGGTTTTCAAAGATGAATATCCTCACAGCCTGCAAGAAGAATATCACAGTAGCAGATACTTCCAAGCTCTTCTTCGAATGAGTGTGGGTCCATTTTGGGATACCACAAACCATCATCTTCGACTGGGAAAATAGGTTCCTCAACACATTTTGGTCGAGTCTCTGGTCAAAGTTGGACACCAAGCTTACTAAATCCACTGCTTTTCACCTCCAAACAAATGGACAGAAAAAGATAATCAATCGAATGATCCTGCACATCCTACACATGTACAACTCTAAGCATCCATGCACATGGGATGAGAGTCTCCCATATATTCAACACAGTTACAACATGGCTCTCCATAGCTCCATCATCCATAGCCCATTTTAGGTGGGGATGGTATTCCAACCCTTGGGTCCCCTTGATGTTGCACTACCTCTTGCCACCCCATAGACTGAATTTTCCCATGGTCAATCTGAGATCGAAAAAGCCATCAGATTCATAGAGAGGATTCAACACATCCACCAACAGGTCCAGGATATTTTGTTGAAATCCAATGCTAAGTATAAGAAACACCATGATCAATAGAGGGTACTGCACTAGTTTCATATTGGAGACAAATTATGGTTATATTTGTAGAACGCGCATCTCACAAGGCCCCATCGAAAGCTATGCCCACTTCACTATGGGCCTTACAATATCACAAAGGTTGTGGCTAGAAATGCTTTTGAGCTCAACACTTCACCCTTCCTTAGCCGACACCCAATGTTTAATGTGGACCTATTTTGGCCATATTTTCCACCATTATTGGACACCTAAGAGATCCCATAACAATTGACACCAACATATATCAACCAATGACTGCATGGAACAAGCATCCATTGATCAGATAGTGTACCCAAAGGTCAATGGAACTCACCAATAGCGGATCCAGCTTTATTGGGTTATCAATGCAGGCAACTCCTACACCAAGGAAAATGGCTCACCCGGGGATAAATCTAGTAGAATTTTCCTCACCTAATCGGGGAACTCAATGAAATGGATACCATTTATTCCTAATCAGAGAGGATTTATCCAGGTGGATATTGGTGGCCACCCACCTATTCCAACTAGCTCCTCTTGTTAATTCTTAGTTCAACACGTTCTTCTGTACTTCTTTGTGATTGTGGGTTCTACACTTCTAGGGATATTTGAATCCCTACACATATTGCAGTTCGATACTAGTGGCCTCTCACATAATCCAACTCACTTATTTTGTATGATTTCATGTCAGCACATCTTGTTGTACTTCGAGGACCATTTTGGAGCCCTAAACAATGTTTTTTTTATTCCCACAGTCAAACTATAGACATAGTCAATGTTTTACGGTGTAATGTATATCTCTTTGAAAGAAATTTCCAACGGGATATCACACGCCTAAAACGAAGGTCATATGGAAATTCTATGACCCTAAGAAGTTGACGTACAAACTTACCCATAGGGGCCCACATGAATTTTGGCATTTCACCTCCTAGGGTTAGGTTTTTGAATGTCTAGGGCTTTGGAATTCATGAGTAATATCAAAAATGCCTCTGGAGCCTCATTGTAATCATTATGCTCAGAAGGATATGTATAGCAACCACATATCTTCACAGAGATAGCTACCACCATTTGAGCAAGTGTTTCGGTTATACAATTTTATAGTTTCAACCTATTTCATTTATTCAATAGAAGATATTGTTCACTGGATATATGTGTTGTTCTTCATATCTCTGTGTTTATCATATTCAGTTTGTTAATCAACTTGTTTCACTCCTAAATCTGGATCACAAGGCTGGTTGGTAAGAAAATATTTGATACCTTCGCTCCATTCATTAAGGTTAGAGACCAAAAGAATATAAGAACCTCTAACATGCATTATTTTAGGTTGGGAAAAGGTGCTTTGATTTGTCCCGTGTACATTCTGAGGACTTCAATTGGTCACCTCCCATCTTTTTCTTCCAATACAGACTGTAACTATGAGTCATATTTTTACAATGTATGGATGGAATGAGGTCCTAATAGAGAAATTCTGAAATCCCTTCCTTTCCAAATTTCCTTGTGTAGGAAGAGAATGACCTATGTCATGTTGAAATACTTTGAACATATTTACTAAAATTGAAGGCATCTTGATATTCTTTGGAACTAAAAAAAAAAACATTTCTTGACTAGGAGCATGATAAGGATCTTGATTGATGTTGACAACCTTAAATTTTTCAAATGAGCATATTCTCAAGGCATTGAATACTAAAGAAGGAGGATAGATGTGAAACTTTCCTCTAGATTCTTGTATCATGAACTTTGAATACTTTTCCATATGATGATTTTGGATCTCACTTGGAAGTACATCCAACCAATTCCATTCAATGGAAAGGTCCTCTCAAAACAAAAGCATTGACTCTACTTTGTTAGCACATAAACCTGTCATGCTCTATGAGTTGTGTTTTCCACCTAAGACTATAATTTTTGCTTCTTTTTCCTCTTTTGCAAACCAATTGTAAATTCTTCTCTTGGCTTATATTTTTCTATTGTTGGTCTTCATGCATTCGATATACTTGTCTTCTTTAGTGTATCACCTGAGAAATATCCACCTTAAGTCCTTATGTTTTTCCTAAGACAATCACCTTCTCGTTGCCTTTGTTGTTGATCCTTTTGTTTGCCCGAGTCTTCTTTCAATCTTCCCAGTAGCCGTTCACATGCCACAGTCGTCAGCACCAAGCGTAGAACTTGAAGCTTTTAGTATGGATTCAAACCAAGCGAGTGAGAAAGATCACCCTTCAACGAAAAAGATCCTTCAAGTCGATCATATCGATGACCATCAAGTGATCGGGACCATACAATTGAAAAAGGAATAACGTTAGGTAGAGTTGTGAAATTGTGATGCCATCTTAGCCATTCGTATCAGAAGGACACATGGTGCGCGATCATCATAGTCGTGATTTTGTGAGTCACAGCGATCAAAGAGCAGATTCTTTGGAACTCACAAAACACGAAATAGCGAAAAGATTGCAGACGTTGATCGAAAGGGAGATCTAGACCATTCAATCAAAGGTAAATTAGGGCCGTCTGATCAAAGGAGACACGTGGCACTCGATTTGAGCATTGAAATTTCACAACTCATGGTTTTGAGCATGGAGTGCATCTTGAATTCGCGATGCACAAAATTGTGATGTGCCTAACAGTTAGGCCCACGATTGCAGCCTAGAGTCACATAGAAGGTGGGGCAAAGAGAAAGATAAGTGCCCATTCAATCTGCAGGATCACGATTTAATGGATCGGGTTTCAGAAGTGGAACATGGTGTCAGACCCCCAAAATGAAAAATCGTGAAATGTTCAAGAATTGGGCCCGTGGTCTTAGCACGTGATCACATGGGAATCAGGTCTAGAAAAAGGGGCCAACACCCATCGCATAGCTGGAATTTTGTATTGTCAGGGAAAATATCATGGCCGTCCATTTTGAAGCAAGTCCAACCATTGATCAGAGTGGTCCATTTCACAATAGCGGGCATTGGGATTTTTCAAAGAAAGTGGAGTGAGAACCCCCGAAAGATGAAATCATGAAACTTCATAGGGGATGCGTAAGGTCGTGGCCTAAGGTCATGTGGAGTGATGGATAGGAGCTCTGCCAAGAGCTGAAAGTGATCGTTTTGGTTTTATCAAAACATCTGCATGGTTTGGAAATGTTGGGCTTGACTTGGAGGAATCACAAATGTATCCTGGATCATTCATGGGCGCCAGGCTCCATCCCAATCCTAATGAAATTAATTAATGGAAACGGGGGGAGGTAGTTGAAACCTCGTTTCACCCCGTAAATAGAAATCATCGAAAGGCCAGCCATGGAAGTAGAATTTCAACCTAAGGAACCTTTGTCAACATTTTTTCCTACAAAGCCCATACCGATCTGAGATCGTGTCTGACAGAAGAATGCAAGTGCAGTCAGTTAGAGGAAGGCGAAGACGCTTAGCATTGAATGTAATGACCAGAGGACATTTATGAAGGGAGAAGTTGCTCTGAGTATATATATTCAGTTTTCATATTTTGTAAAGGTCGAATGGTTGAGCCAGGCTCCTTGATATTATAATATTTTTATGAAGAACAATGGTTCTATGGTTATGTATTTGTTTTTGAGACAACTTGATTAATCTAAGTCAACTTTCTTACTCCATATTATTTTCCTCTGATACTAAGAGAGTTCATGTTTTCTTGATTCACATGGATTGTTGTAACTGTATTATGATAAATGTTTGATTATAGTACTGTTATGATTTCTTTCAACTTCCTTGAAATTTGAATCCAAGATGACCTTTTGTTTATTTTTTTCCTCCTTAGGCTGCTAGAAAATCTGATGTTCATAGCGAACTTCTACACCTTTCTCACTAAATCTCCTCCTACTCACCCTTACTCCAACTTACTGGCTGAAGTTGATTCAAGGCCTTAATGGTTGGTGCATGCTTGTCCATATTTCTGAGTTAGAACATTATTATCATTGATTCCTCTCCACTTGATCACCTAAACCTCATTTAAATTTACTGTATAAACTGATGGGTATTGGGCTTACCTTCAATGCAATCTGAAGGTGACTTCTAGTGCTAACATTTCTAGTGCCATTGTCGGGGACAAAATTGAAGATTTTCCCTGGGATTAAACAACAAAGCTTACTAGTTCTGAAGGTGTATCATAAATTAGTACATCCAAATATTGAAACTGTGAACCTGGCGACTCCACTGTTGTGACTCCATTGCGGCAAATCCACTAGAAACTCCATTGTTTTAGTTGTGGCTTCTAGAGGCAGACACATGATCTCTACTCCATAACTTCATTTAGCAACACCTGATGCTGACCCAGAGAAACTTAGAAGAAGGAAAAAGGCCCTTTGAGAAGGAATTTCCACTGTTGAACCAAATATTTCTGATGATTTTCATGATCCTTCTATAGAAATTCCAATATCTGCTTCTAATTTTCCTATTTTTCCATCTGTTGGAGTTTCCCGAACTTTAAATTTTTGGAGTGTTCCTGTTGATTTTTCCCCTCTCGGTCTGGGATTGAAGGGAGAAATCCTTGTCACTCCTCTCTCCCCTGAAATTGTACCGTGGTTTATACCTAGTGCCTCAGAAGATTTCCCTACCCCGGGCTTTACCACCCCTCCTCCTATTATTGTTTCTACTACACAAAGAGAAGCCTCTACTCCATCAATCCCTGTAGCATTTTCTCTAAATCCTATGTTGTTCCCCTTTCCTCCCAGAAGCTCAGTTCCAGTCTCCCATTTTCAGACTCCATCCCCTCCTAATTCTCCTCCTCCTAGCATCCCTATGGTAGGTGCCAATACTCCTAGAAACAAAATGGATTCCATAGTCATTGCAAGATATGCCCCTCTAATCCTACCTCAACCAATGAATGCTCTCCCTGTTGGATATTACTTAAAGTAGATGCCCAAGTTCAGGGGAGAAGAAGACATAACCTCTAAAGAGAACCTTTCTTCCTTCTACAGTTATGCAGACACTTTGAATATTGAAAATGAAGATGTCTGGATGAG
Organism: Picea mariana; assembly: GCA_032191745.1. Lineage (NCBI taxonomy): Eukaryota > Viridiplantae > Streptophyta > Pinopsida > Pinales > Pinaceae > Picea > Picea mariana. The sequence continues at coordinate 16,951 of JASDQU011378500.1, read as the reverse complement.
AGTCTTTGTCTAGATCCTTGATGGTGAGGCTACGAAATGGTTTAAGGGATTAACCCCTGTATCTAATGTTGGGATTGAGGCCCTAGATGATGTTTTCTTAAGGCAATGGGGGGATAAAAAATATTTTATGTATTATATCACAGAGTTTGGGTCCCTGAAGAGGAAAGAGGGAGAATTAGTCTCTGATTTATGCAAAAGATTCAATAAAATGTACAATAAGATCCCTGCCGAGATAAAGCCTACATAAGCCTCTACTAAAATTACTTATGTGAGTGATTTTGACCTGGATTTCTGCCTCCTATTGAGAGAAAGAAGAGATATTTCCTTGGCTCATATGAAATATGCAAACCTGGAAGTAGAATCCAATGTATTAGCGGTTGACAGACTTAGGAATAAAGCCGACAGAGATAAAGGAAGGGGAAGATCTGAAGCCTCTACCTCTGGTTCCTTTGTTTCCCCCTAACCAAGTTACTAAAATAATTTAAACTAGACTAGACAGATTGGAAGTAGAGGGGAAGCCAACATACAAAAATCCTCAAAATATTGATAACATAGGCAACTTCAGAAGGCCGAATAACAATGCTCCTCAGATTATGCCTAGGGAACAAAGGAACAAAGATAGAGATGATCAAAAAATTCAAACCTCTCTCCAAAATAACCTTTTTTTTTATGAGGAAAGGGAAGAAGAAGAGCTTGAACCTAAAATTAATTGTACTGAAGATCCCTCTCCATTTCCCCATTTGACTCAATCTTCATACGAGGAGTCCCTCATAGATATCCAAATAAATGAGTTGAGTAAGGGGGAGAAGGAAAATAGTGGTCCCAACAAATACAACCTCCAGTCTAAGAAGAAAGAATGGAAATTAGACATCCCTGATCAACCTGCTAGAGTAGAGAAGCCTGCTAAAGATGTAGTAAAAAGAAGCAAAGAAAAGAAATCTCAGAATCCCTCACTAGTAGCCAAAGACCTTGTCCTAGAGGTGAGAGAAATTTCGAAGCTCCCTTCCTCCTTTAGTTTTGAGCATGAAATCCAAAAGATCAAGATCCTTGTACCCCTTTCAAAGCTGATCAAGAATGAAAATTTCAAAAAATCCCTGTCTAAGTGGTTGCATTCCGGGCCATCCTGCCATTCCACAGACTCAGTAAACCTTCAAGACAAAAAATAAGCAGTCATTATAGGTCCTATGGTAGAATATAGAGACGATTCATCCCCTCCTTTCTACACATCCCTAAACATACATGATAAGGTGTTGCATAATTGTCTGATGGATTCAGGGGCATCTCATAATCTCATGCCCAAGACTTTCATGGAAGAAATCGGACTAGAAATCATGAAAGCTTATCATGATTTGCATTCTTTTGATTCAAGGAGAGTGAAATGTCTCGGGGTTATCAAAGATCTGGTTGTGACCTTGTTTCAGCTACCCATGAAAAGTGTGGTCATGGAGATCATGGTGGATGATGTTCCTCCCAATTTTGGCATGCTTTTTTCAAGAGCTTGGATAAAAATACTGGGGGGAACTTTGCAAATGGACCTCACATATGCTACCATCCTTGTGTTCTGGGGGGAGCATAGAATATTGTACAGAGAAGCCGAGTTGGCCTACATTATCAGTGATGAACCAAACCCCACAAACTACCCTATCTTTTCCTCGATACTGATCTGGGATCTAGTTTATTACAACTCATTGATACTCTTGAGGATCCTCTTGAAATCAGAAATCAACCAATCTTTTTTAGTGAAATACCTCCTCCAACTACTTCTTTGTGGAAGATGTTTTTCTACGGAGCCTCTTCTGGGGAGGGTGTTGGTGCCAGAGTTGTTTTTGTGTCACTGTGTCAGGAAACCCTATCCCTATCATACAAGTTAGAGTTTGAAGCTACCAATAATGTGGCAGAATACGAGGCTCTTGTTTTGGGTTTGAGGGCTGTGAAAGATATGGGGATTGAAGAGATAGCAGTATTTGGGGATGCTGAACTAATTGTTCTTCAAGTAAAAAAAATTTATCGAGCCAAGCATCCTAGGCTTAATACTTACAAGAATGAGGTGCGGGACGTAATTGACAAATTATTCTCATCCTTCAACATTGCATTTGTTCCAAGAGAGGAAAATACTATGGCTGATTCTTTGGCCACCTTAGCGAGCCAATTCAATATCCCACAACTACCTAATCTCAAGTATGATGTTGAGATTAGATATAGGCCTTTTGTACCTGATAATATCAAGAATTAGAAGGTATTCGAGGATGATATTGAGATCAGAAGATTTCTTGAGTAGGTTGACAAGTTCTTTGCATTACACATTGATCAGGATCATGATTTCGAAGCTGACCCTCCCCCTCAAGTATTTTTGAATAAAATTGCTAATCACCGTATTGTCCAGCTCCCAAGCAACCACATCCCAAAGGGACTAGTTCCTTTGGAAAGATTCTTCGATGGGAACGATGTGGCAGTGAAGCTTAAGGGCCTGACTGAGAATTTTGATGTAGCTGAGTGCAACATTGGTACATAGGAGGATCCAAAGTTTATCAATTTTTGAAGCATCCTTTCAAGAGAGAAAAGAGCCGAATATACCGAGCTATTAAAAGAATCTGCCAATGTGTTTTCCTAGACTTATGAAGACCTCAGAACATATGATACCAACATCATCGAGCATAAGATCCCATTGAAAGAGGAGGCCTAACCATTTAGGCAGAGATTAAGACAAATAAATCCTATGTTTCTCCCTATCATAGAGAGGGAGGTGAAGAAATTGTTGGACGTCCAAATCATTGTCCCATTGCGATATTCTGAATGGGTGGCCAACCTGGTCCCGGTGAGGAAAAATAATGGAGAAATCAGACTTTGTGTCGATTTCAGGAACCTGAATAGAAGCTCCAGGAAGGAAAATAACCCTTTTCCAACAATGGAACACATATTACAAAGGGTGATAGGTGCATCCATAATTTCCATGATTGATGGATTTTTTGGCTACAATCAGATTTACGTCCTACCTGAAGATAGAGAAAATATAGCCTTCACCACTCCGTGGGGCACATTCATGTATGCTAAAATGCCTTTCAGATTTATGAATGTAGGAGAGACCTTCCAAAAATCCATGGATATCACCTTCATTGGAGAAAGGGATAAATTTTTGGTCATCTATCTGGACAACATAACAGTCTTCTCCATATCTGATGAAGAACATTGTTGTCATCTGAGAAAAGTCTTCCTGGAATGAAGAAGGTTCAAGATCTCCTTAAATCCAAAGAAATCATTGTTTTCCATGATAGAGGGAAGGTTATTGGGGCATATAGTATCTTCTGAAGGAGTAAGAATTGATCCCAGTAGGGTGGAAGCAATCCAAATATTTTCACTCCCGAGGTCCAAGAAGGAGGTTTAGTCTTTCTTGGGGAAAGTTAATTTTGGGGAAAGTTAATTTCTTGAGAAGGTTTGTTTCCAATTTTGTCCAATTGGTGAAGCATATCAAAACCATGATCAGGAAGGGGAATGAAGTAAAATGGGTTGTTGGACCCAGAGAATCCTTTGACCGAATCAAAAATTCATTGACTAAAGCACCTGTGCTTATCAGTCCTAATTACTCCAAGGATTTTTTGATCTTTTCTTTTGCTTCTTTTGATACAGTGGTTGTTGTTCTACCGCATAAAAATGATGAAGGGATTGAGTAGCCTATTTCCTTTTTCAGTAGGGCACTAAGAGACATTGAGCTAAAATATGACATCATGGAGAAATAGGCCTATGCCTTAGTGAAAGCTCTCAAATATTTCAGAGTCTATGTGATGTATTCAAAGATCATCGCCTATGTTCCTTTAGCCTCTGTAAAGGATACACTCATTTGACCTGACATAGACGGGAGAAGGAGCAAATGGATTGCCAAGATCCTTGAATTCGATCTGGATATCAAAACCATGAAATTGATCAAAGGTCAAGGTTTAGCCAAGATCATTGTTGGTTGAATCTAATTGTGAATCTTTGGGGGTTAACTTCATCAACACTTGCTCAGAAAATCAACAAGCTAGGTTGTCCGATAGCATCCTCAGGACGGTTTTCCGCTAGCAGAATGAACCTGGTACAAAGATATTATATTTTTTATGAAATATTTAAGGCCCCCCATAGGAGAGGACTTTCTAGGACCAATATCATCTTCATAAATACCACCATGAGGACCAATAGTTGCATCTCTAGAACCAACAGTCATAGCCCTGGGACAAGCAATGGGTGGCTAGAAGATGCTTTTGTGTTTGTGAGCCAACCAAGTAATGACTTTGGACATGTATTTCATATGTATCTCCAACATCTCCATTCGGCCTTTGAGCTGATGAAAATATTCATCTTTTGGCAGCATGTYGAGAACTACCATCATCTCGACATGCCAACAGAGTTCAAGGGTGTGAAAGAACTTAGAGTTTTGGGTCCTGGTGCATCCCAAATATGGGATAACCCTTCCCACTTGTAAGTCAACCTCCGAGTCTTCTATAAATTCATGAAAAAGGAGAACCTTATTGAATCCAAGGCCGACATGGCCACTTTGTCATCCTTAGGCAGATGGGTTTCATAGTAATCGATAATGCCTATTGATGCTCTTGTTTCCTGAGATGACCCTACCCTGGAAGTTGGAACAATCAAATGGCGAGGATTACGGATGCAAGGAGACATTAGAATGAAGGATGAAATAGAGAGAGTTACACGCCCGCAGGCAGGGGAATATGAACAAGGGGAACCATAAGTAGAAGGGCTAGAATAATATGAGAGCTACAATTAAAGATAATAGGCTCATGTTTGTTCCTAATAAACTTACTACGAGTCACATCACCCTCAAGGAGGATTTTGATGGGTGCTCTCATAGATACGAGTTGCTCAATGTGCAAAAGATCAGTGATGATGATACTTTGCATCATATCTTGCAGCAGAGCATTCATCGATATTATTTTCATATTAATGCAAATCTTTTTGACAGATAGAGTGATCTCCTTCTCCCTCATGCAAATATTTTGGAGTTTCATGGCCAACACAAACACATTCAATTCCATAATGGCGTTGGGTACTGTCAAGTCCTGAGTTAGAATGGACATGTGGTATCCTATGAGTCAAGGAAGTTTAAAGAACATGAAAGGATCTATGCTACGCATGACTTGGAATTGGCAGCCATAGAGCATGCTTTGAAGACGTGGCGACATTATCTCATGGGTAAAATATTTGAGTTGAAAACATACCATTGTGGTATGAAATGTTTTAATGGACAACCAAGTTTGAATGCCAGAAAAAGTAGGTGGTTATACTTCCTCAGTGAGTATGACTTCGACATAAAGTATATCAAATTAAAAGAGAACAAGGTGGTTGATGCACTCAACAAGAGGATGCATGAAATGCATGTTACAACCATTAGGTAATTTGAAGTGGGTGATCATGTATTTCTAAAATTGAAGTCTAGGTGAAGTTCCTTGAAGTTGGGAAAGTGTTCTAAGTTAGCAAGGCGCTATTGTGGGCCATTTGAAATCCTTGAAAGGATCGATCCCATTGCTTATATGATTGCATTTCCGGTGTCCTTATGAAATGATAATGTTTTCCATGTGTCATTTCTTAAGAAGTATGTACCTGATGCTAATCATGTCATTGATTGGAATGTGATTCAGGTGGATCTAAAAGTTGAATTTCAAGTTCAATCGATTTTCATATTGGATCGGAAAATCAAGTAGCTTTAGAATCGAGTCATGGAATTGGTAAATGTCTAATGAACCTAGTATGGTTCCGAGGACGCCACTTGAGAGAACGAGGATGCTATATGAGCATAGTATCCTCATATTTTTGATGATGTTTGAAATTTGTTTATGTACATGTATATATGATGCACTGAGGACAATGCATAAATAAGGAGGAGGGAATTGTAATTTCCACGATCATAACCCTTTGTAATTGTACATATAGGCTGGTGAGTCGTGGATGATAATGGTTTATGTAATGTATATATAGGTTGGTGAGCCATTGAAACCTGGATTTTGGTGTTGCATGCACTAGAGTAGTGAGCGAAGAAGTGTTAACAAAGACAGGGTGCACACATTCAATGGGTTGCATGCACTTGGGTAAGTGCGCACATTGCACTATGTTGAGCGCACTTGGGTTAGTGCATGTGAATGAATGGATATGTATGGAGGCTTGAGAGTGTGTGTGATTATGAGGCTGGTGAGCCTAGAAATATATGGGATAGCATGCCTATCCATGTAAATATAATCATAAATATTAATATAATATTGCATCACTGCACACTGACTGACTCAGACAAAAGAGACGAGGGGTCTACTACACTGGAAAAAGGGAAAAAGGGGGTGAATCGCAAGTCTTGAAGTAATATTTTAATAATAATTTCAGAAAAGTGTAATGTTGGATATGTTATTATTTTATCCTATGTTTCCAAGGGGAGGGAACATGTCACGAAGTGGCTTAAAGCTGGTTTTTGAGATGACAAGTGTCAAGTGGAAGACATGCAATATATATTGCTAGACTAAGTGTTTTTTGGGGTATTATTATTATTGCATGATGATTGATGTTGCAATCTCTCATGATTGGAAGAGGTCAGACTGTATATAAAATAAAATTATTACCTTATCTACCCAAACAAGCTTGTAGGGATTTGTGGGGGATGTATTCCGAGATAATATTGAAGAGACGGGTTAAAAAACCCTGAGAAGGGAAGTGGGGTAACCAAAGGATTGGTTAGTAGAGAAGGGGGACACTTCCTTGGGTGTGATAGGTGCATGTAGAATGAGGGACTGTGGGCTAGTTGCAACAACATGCATCTAGAAATGAGTAAATTTTGTTAATTCACATACCATAGCTTGTCGCTAGGACCCTTTTTTCCAAGTGGAGTTGAGCCCCAACTCAGGGGTGACCCGTTGCTGAAATATTATGAGAAACAACTTTTATGGATGAAAGGAACATATGAGTCAAGGCTTCAATTGGTGACTTTTCTAAAAGATAAGCATTCTTTGTGTGCTTGTCTTGGTTACTGTGTCCATATTTGTTTATGTTTGACATGGTTTAATTCTTGTATGTTGTTGCAAATAAGTATTTGTTGTTATTCTGTTTAATGTTGCGTGCACCTATAAGTATAATTCTTACAACCTATATTTGTAGTCGTGCATGATTTTGTCAGTGGATGATATCCTTTCCTACTAAGATAATATCGTGTGTATATCAAGAGGCTGGGATTTGTATGTGTGTATCAAGAGGCTGGGATTTGTATGTGCAGACCCAGAATTGGATTTTGCGCATAGTGAAACTTGAGTTGGTGCATAATGTCTAGATGGTTGTGTGCGTATTTTCGAGTTCTCTCTGTTGCTTAAGTTTGTATTAAAAAGAGAATGTTTCTTTCACTGTTACAAGTTGTGTACTGCAAATAAAAACTGGGTTGAGCACGTTACTTAAAGTGAAACTGTGCGGATTGTGTTTAAAGTAGAAACTGTGTAGTGGGATTCTTAGAGTAACATGATTCATTGGGAGACTGGGTACACTATAGTTTGGTATCAGAGCATGCACAAGCTAGTAACATAACTCAATGGGAGACTAATTACATTACAACATAGACGAAACATCTCTCTTTAGAGATGAGCTACCACCATTCTATCTTACTTTTGTTATTTTCATTTTACAGTCTTTTGTATTCCAAACATTCATTAATAGAATCTAAGATTTACTGTTTTACTATATTATTGTGTTCCTTGCAATATCTATGTGTATCTCCTTGTTATATCTTTGTTATATTTATACCTTGATATCGTTCTCAAAATAATATGTATCAGTGGTACCAAAGTTAAATTGTATCTTAAATGGCACCACACCTTCGAAGTAACTTCTGGTTGAAGGTGCCTCTATTGCTTTCAGCAACCATCGAAGGATATATGCAAATTATCCATCATCTTGTTCCTCTATCACGTGAGGGATTCCATGAGCAAAAATTTGATACGATCTCCTATTCCTCCATCCCTCTGTTCTTCCACCATAGGAGGTTACCTGGGAGGGTGAGAGTGGTTGTACTCAAGAGAAACAATCTCAAGACCCAAATGTCTATACCCTAACGTCGTCGGGGACATACACTAAGAACAACAAGGAGTCGATTGCTTTGATGCCCATGTATGTTCCTAATAAACTTACCAAGAGTCACTTTACCCTCAATGAGGGTTTTGGTCGGTGCTCTCATGGATATGAGTTCATCAATATGAAAACGATTAGTCACGATGATACTTGGCATCATATCTTGCAGCAGAGAATTCATCAATATTATTCTCATATTAATGTGAATTCTATTGAGAGATGGAGTGATCTCTTTCTCCTTCATGCAAATAGTTTGGAGTTTCATGGCTAACGCGGTCACACTCAATTCCATAATGGTGTTGTATAATGTGATTCTGGCACCTACTAAGGATGGCCAAAGGATGTCGGTCTTTCCACCTCCAAGACGTTTCTCTTGCCACCTCCAGGATGTCGGTCTTGCCACCTCCTAGACGTATCTCTTGCCACCTCCAAGACGTCTCTCTTTTCACCTCGAAGAAGTATTTCTTTCCAACTCCAAGACATGGAAAGAGCGACGTCTGGGAGGTGGCAAGAGAGACATATTGGAGGTGGCAAGAGCGACGTCTTGGAGGTGGCAAAAGCGATGTCAAATATGCATGAAACGTCATAATAGAGACATCATATAAAACGTCGAAAAAGAGACATCGTGTGAAACAACATTTGAGTGTTAATCCCTAATATTGGGTCATTACCCCTTAACGGGGGCATATTATATAAGTAATGTTATTTTATTCATGTCGTCCTCAGGCCATTAGTTGTAATTATACCTCCTAGTCTCCTATATATACAAAGGAGACATCTTCATTTTGAATCATCTTGTACTTGAACATTTAAGTGGGGTAAAAGGAGGTTTCCCCCTCGAAGAGGCTTATTATTTGAAATTTTCTCTTTTTCAAGGTGTTGAGTAATTTTTATGAGGTTTTTCTATGCTATATTGATATTTGTTTCTTAACATATGGTATCAGAGCTCAAGGTCTTGGTGTTTCGCTGCTACATCTGAGACACCTTGGAATTTTTACTATAACTTGTTTTATAAAATTTCTCAGAAGGAATGTCTTAGACGATATTTGGTATATGGATCAAGGTACGTTGGGTTCAAAATTCATCTCCTGAGTCCTTATACGTTCAGAGATACAGCCTGCACAAGATAGGGTTCTGGAATCATCCTAAACTGAGTCAATCTAGAATTTTCTCTATAAAATGCTTTATGTAATGTTTCATACCCTAAAATATGGAGGCTATTTACATAAATTAGTAAGGTATCTATGGTAAAATTTTTAGCTTATGGGTCATCTTAAATTGTATATACACCCTGTGTAAAATAGGGTATCTGACTATTCCTATTGACTAGTCTCAAGAAGGTGTTCCAGGTAAAACAATCATAACTTCTTCCTAGGGTATACAAATTGAGTGGTAATGGTTTCATTGGATCATGGACAGTCTATAGTATTTTTGG
>JASDQU011378499.1:0-24006 GCA_032191745.1 Picea mariana | reverse complement strand
GGTCCTCTCCACTCAATGCCCACATTAGCCAATTCATATGCAACTTGGTTCGCCTTCCTTCTGATGTGTGTGGGAATGATCACCTGCTGAGGGTGCAGCAGACCTGCAATGATCTGCAAGCCATGTGAAAGCCTCTAGCTTGGCGAGATGCTATCCGGGTTGGCCCCATGTAGAATTCTGCGTAGCAGGCCAATAATGATATGAGAGTCCCCTTCAACGATGATCTTTGTATAATTATTCTGGGAGGCCATTTGCATACCTTTGATAAGGCCCCAGAGTTCTGCTGCATTATTCATGGAATGCCCCAGGGGGCCTTCTCCTATGGCTAAAATGTGTCCAAGAGGATTACAAAAGACCACTCCATAGCCTGCATCTCTCGGATTTCCTTTAGACACTCCGTCAAAATTGAGTTTGAGGAAATCCTGTGGGGGAGGAGACCAAAGGGAAGGGCGACTTGGATGGGAGGTTGGAGGGGGGGAGGAGGCCGTCTGAGAGGGAGGAAGAGGATTCCAGTGTCGTAGGATGGGGAGCTCAGAGGGAGAGAAAACTAAGTCAGCATCTGTCCAATGTCTAAGATGGAGAGTTTCCATAAGGTTGCATTGGCATTGATGCCAACAATGACTCCAAGGGTGAGCCTTATTTCTGAAAATTCTCTTGTTTTTTTCTCTCCATATTTGCCAGATGACGAAGCCAAGTAAGAGCTACCAAACCCTGTTGAGGTAGGGAGAGCTGAAAGCCTGATCCCTCCAAGTTAAAAGATTTTTGATGACACTATCTCTGAGACGGTCTGAGGTGCGCATGATTATCGCTACTTGATCCCAGACCTGTGTTGTGTAAGGGCAAGCATTGAGTAGATGATTCAAGTTTTCCTCTGCCTCTACACAAAGAGTGCATAGAGAGGGTCCAAAAAAACCCCTCTTCAGGAGATTGTCCCAGGTAAGAATGCTTGAGTGCAATACTAGCCAAAAAAAAAGGGTGATTTTCAGCCAGTGCTTAAGATTCCAAATTTTCCCCCAAATCTTCGTGTTTGTGGAGTGGTCTGATTTGGTCTTAATTTGATAGGCCTCCTGCGTGGTGAAGGAGCCCTGTGGTCTGTAACCCCACCTAATTATGTCTTCACCAATGCGTATGGGAATTTTCCACTTAGCCAGTGCTTCTTGAAGAGGTGCCAGATCGATATGCAGAGCCAAGTTAATTCGCACTCGATCTAGGTGCCAACATCGCCAGGTGTCCCCAATGGGGTTGTTCTACCAGTATTCCGCTACCTTTGTTAGGCCCATGCCTATAGCCTAGGCACAAATTTCGTGGGCCCACCCCTCATCGTTTAAGGCTAGCCATTGCTGCCAGGAATCTTGCCAGAACAAAGTCGTTTCCCCATTTCCTATCTCCCAAAAAGCATGCTGAGTGACAATCTGCCTATTCTGCTTGGACTTTGTCCATATTAAGGATCTCTTGTTATCCCCATTCCATCAAATTAGGTTATTCTCTATTTTGTTAGGGTCATATTTCTTCCTCCATAACTTAGCCCAAAGATCTGTGGGGTTTTTTAACCAGCGCCACCAAATTTTGGTGCTAAGGACCTTGTTCATTATAGAGAGATCTCTTATTCCCAATCCCCCCTGTTCCTTAGGCCTACAGATCTTTTCCCAGCAGACTAAAGCTATCTTCTTTTCTTTGTTAATGCCTTTCCAAATGAAATTCCTTTGCAATCTTTTGATGGTATTGAGAACAAATCTGGGGGCTGCCAGCACAGAAAAAACATAGATCAGGAGGGCTTGAAGGATGGCTTTGAGCAGAATGAGGTGGATGGGCAGATTTAAATCTCTATAGGTCCAAGAGGAGAGCCACTTGGAGAAGGAAGAAAGAAGGTTCTCCCAAGAGGAGTTCCTGAGGGCGTTTTCAATCAGGGGTATGTCTAGATATTTGGACGGAAGGGAGCTTCTGTTGAAACCAAGGATCTCCGAGATGTGAAGCTGAATCGGAGGGGGCGCATTTTAAAAGAAGATTTGAGACTTATCCTTGTTGCATTCCAGACCTGAAGCCTCAGAAAAAGTTTGGAGAATCTCCTTGAGTGAGTTGGCTTCTCGATTAGTCAGGCTACCCATCAAGAGGGTGTCGTCCACGAATTGGCTATGAGAGATAGGCGGGGAGATGCCATGCAGGGGAAGACCGGTCAGAAGGTTGTTTTCCAGAGCAGCGTGGATGGTTCTACTAAGTCCTTCCGCCATGATGATGAAGAGGAAAGGAGACAGGGGGTCGCCCTGTCTAATTCCTCTTGAAGGGGTGAAGGGTTTCGAGGGAACACCATTGATTAGCAGGGAAAAGAAGGCCGAGGAGGTAAGATTTAAAATCCAGGTAACCCGGTTTTCATCGAAGCTAAAAGCTATAAGCATTGCTTTCATATAGTCCCAGATGAGCTTATCAAAGGCTTTTGATATGTCTAGCTTTAGAAGCATCCCTAGGGTTTTGGTTTTCTGCAAGGAGTGAATTACCTCATACACCAAAATGATGCTATCCAGGATTTGTCTGCCCTCGACGTACCCCGATTGCTCTGGGGATATGATTGTTGGAAGGATCGGCTTGAGTCTTCAGGCGATGAATTTTGTGAGGAGTTTGTAGATGACGTTGCAGAGGGATATAGGCATGTATTGCTTGGATCTATTTGCTTTCCCCTCTTTGGGGATTAGGGCGAGAAAAGTGGCATTGAAAGCCCGAAGGACCTTTCTTGTGATCCGTGAGTCTTCTAGGATTTCCCAGACCTCTGTTTGAATCATCGGCCAGCAATAGTGGAAGAAATCACTGGTGAAGCCATCTGGGCCCGGGGCCTTGCATTTGGGGGTATCTTGGAGCACTTGATCTACTTCCTCAATGGTGAAGGGCCTAAGGAGGGCTGCATTTTGTTCCTGAGTCACAAGGGTAGGCATGTGCCTTGTAATCTTGTTGATTTCTTCATGTCTGTCTGTAATGGGTTCTGTGAGAAGGTCTTGGAAGTATTCAACCAAATTTGTTTCCAGGTCAGCATGGGAGTGAAGAGTCTCCCCCTCCTCTGAGATGAGATGCGTGATATTATTAGATTTCCTTCTCTGGATAGTAGTTCAGTGGAAGAATTAAGTGTTACGTTCCCCTTCCTTGAGCCATTGTATACGCGACTTCTATTTCCACAGTATCTCTTCCTGCCTTTTCCTTTCTGCAATCTGTTGGTTCACTTTGAGTTCCTGGCATCTGAGCTCATCTGTGAGTCCTTTCTCTCTAATTTTTCATTGAATCTCTTCCATTTGCTCCATGAGGTGTTTTTGTGAGTCAAAGATGCTGTCGAAATTGTGCTTGTTCCAGAACTTTAGCTTTTGTTTGAGATTCTTTAGTTTTTGCTGGAACCTATACATTTTAGATCCATAGGAGATTTTTGCCTCCTTCCACCAGCCTTGAATGTTTGCTTGGAAATCTGGATGATCTAGCCAAAATTGTTCAAAACAGAAAGGTTTCTTTCCCGGAGTGGCTGGGACATCCAACCATAACTGTATGGGCCAGTGGTCCAATCCGATGTGATTTAAGATAATAGATTCCATTACAGTGCCATCCAACATGAGTGGCTCCGACACAAGGAAACAATCTAGTTTGCAAGCGATCTGGTGCAGTCCTGTTCTTCTGTTGGACCATGTGTGAATGCCATTATTGGCCTCTAAGTCAATTAGCCAAAGGTCATCTATTAAGTTGTTGAAGTCGTTGGAGTCTCGATCTAGTCTTCATGATCCTCCTTTTTTTTCCTCCAAGCTGCGGATGATATTAAAGTCGCCCCCCACTATCCATCTGTGGTATTGTGTGAGGATGGACAAGTAACTTAGGCTTCTAAGGAAGGCCCGTTTGTCTCTTGGAGTGGTCGGTCCATAGATGCTTGTTAGATGTCCTAGCTTGTCAGAGCCAATGAGCCTATAATCAGCTGTTATAGACCATCTGGTGGTACAAAATTTTTCCAGCAGGACAGTGTTGGTGTTCCATAGGATAGCCAATCCTCCAGTCATTCTTGTGGCATCAATTGAGACCACTCCTCCTTGCTTCCATTAATAAGGGAGTAGTCAATTAAAGTCTTCTGAGGTACATTTTGTTTCCTGTAACATCACAACATATGGTGCTTCTGCTATGATCAGATCTCGTAGCAGTTTCTGCTTGCTACATCCGTTGAGGCCTCTAATGTTCCAAGATATGATTTTCATGATTAATGAGGGGGGGGGAGAGGGGGGAAGCTATCCGAGATTAGGTGAATCTACCCTGAATTAACCATAAAGATTCTAATTTCCTGTATGAGCTTATTTGTTGATTTCCTTCCCTGTTTCTTTTCGTCCTTTTGAGCTTTATTTGGGTTTTTTCTCTGACTACCCTGGATGCCCAGGGCTTTGCTGGCTCAGACTAAGGAGCCCGCAAAGGATTTGAGGAACACTTTGTGCACCTTCCTGAGTTGATCCCTGGGTATAGTATAAATTTTTTGATGTCTATAGGCATGCTCAAGGTGCTCCAAATCCACTCCAGCTAGGTCCTGTTCTTCCACCTCCATTTCCTCGTCCCCATCGTCTATCTCCTGCGGTTCAGGCGTATCCCTAATCGGGCCCATGGGGGGAGGGTACGACTCCTTACTTTGCTGGTTGTTCAGCCTCTAGGACCTTAGTTTGAGATGCCGTATGCTGGGGTGGTGGATCCATATGTGTTGGGTTTGTAAATTCTTCTGGGTTATCTTGTAAAATTGCAAACTTATTACTAGTGGAAGGATATTTACTAACCTGAGCCAGTTGCTTTATTCCTCCCTGTCGTCTTCGCCCTGCCTGTTGCGTGAATCCTTCCTTGTCCTTGTCATTTTCTAGATTCCCTTCCTTGTGAGTCACGTTGAGTGGGAATTCCCCAAAGAGATGTCCATGCTCGTGGCATTTCCTGCAGTGGAAGGGAATATGTTCATAATCAATGGTTTGAGTCCAATCCTCATCATGATACTCCAGCATAATAGATCCCGGAAGCGGCTTGGCTATATTCAGATAACACAGATTCTTACATATGAGGTGTAGCATCTCTGCTTAGTTGCTTCGGAGGACTTAACATAAATACCAATGGTGTTGCTTATGCCAGCTAGAACTTTCTCCAACCAGAATTCCTGGGGAAGAGAACACACCCTGATCCATACCGGCGCATGGGTGAAGTCCTCCTTTTCGGGGCTGAACTTTTCTGTCCAGAATCTCAAGAAGAGTCCCGCCGAGTTGTAAAAATAAGGCCCTCCATCAAAGATACGGTTTCTATCTTCTAGATTGTGGAGTATGATCCTGAAGAAACCCTTCGATCCCAGTTGTAGATCATAGTGACCTTTTGGTCTCCACCAGTACTGTATCCATTTGACCAGATCCCGCTCAGAAGGCCATAGCCCTAGAAACTTTCCTACCAGGGCATTATCTCTCATGTATTGTTTCTGCTCCTCTATACGGGGTGAGTTTATGACATATTTTGGGGCTTGTGGTGCTTGCGGAATGCACTTACCGGGGATCCAAGGGGCTGAGGCACTTGTAGAGATGTTTTCCTTAGCCGGATCCATATCCGTGTCCCGATCCTTGAATGTCCCTTCGACCAGCAGCTGCGCACGCATATCTGGAGGCATTTCAAAGGGTGGCCTCTTCATTCTGGTTGTCGAATCTTCATTAGCCGTGACTCAGCTGTAGGAGACTCCAGTTGGCGCCCCCTCCTGGCGATGTGTGAGCCCCTGTGGGGCCGTCATCTTGTGGGAACAGTCCTCTACGGCTGTCAGTGCCTAAACCCTAGCTTCAGAGCTCGATAATTATGTGCAACATCAATAATAAGGAGATTTTACTCAAGGGTTTCCCTTGAGGTATTGGTGGTGCACCAATTATGAAAAAAAAATCTTGAGCATGTATGCTCAAGATATTATTAAGGTCATGTCGAGAAGATGATGGGGTAGAATCTATGAAGTCATTGATCTCATCATTTTCTATATTTTCCATGATAGCAAGGTATTCTTTTACTGAAAATACTTGTTGGGAAACCTCCTCATATTCATCCTCTCCATCATCCACCCAAATGGGTGCTTCTGAGTCGATGCTGCGATTTGCTGGGGGATACAAATAGATTTGATTTTTTGACTTTCCATGAGCAAGTTTCATGCTCCCATGCATTAGTGGAATTTTGAGGTCTAAAAAGGGCCTCCTAAGAGATATTATAAAATATTATGATTTTTTCATTTTGTGGGGGTGGTATATTTACAACTCACTTTTTGCACTATAATCAATGTAACCATAGTTGATTTAAATTGAAAAGTTCTCTAGAAATAAAATTAATAAAAAAAATTATGTTCATATGAATAAAATGAAAGGATATGGCTATAAATAAAAGAGAGATTTTTTTTAAAAATCAATATACTTAAACAACTAATGTATGTGTCATTTTTCTTTGAATAAACTTGAAACAAAATATAAATATAAAGTCATAAATTATTAATTATATAATATATTATTATTTAAAATATAAACCCATGTAGTAATATATGATGTTACATAAAACCAAATACATAATATATTTTAAAAAAATTAAAAATATATAATAAAATGTTAAAGATATATAATTAAAAAAAAATTATATTTAAAATTTTAAAAAATAAATAGTTATAAAACACATCTAATATATGATATAATATGTCATACGTTGTAAATGTATGATATATTATATCATATATATAATATATGATACAATATATCATATGTGATCTATTATATTATACATCATATAATATATGATATGATATCATGTAACTCCAACCAACCAATGTATTATTAAAACTTAAGAGTACTCTTAAAGTAAACCAACCCAACACATATTTCAAGTAAAACATATTTGTTGATATTTTTTTTAAATTTCAAATATAAATTGTTTAATGTATGAATGGACATGGGTACTTTAGTAAAAAAAACATTTCGTAACACATGTAATGTTCAGGAGTCAAGAGACTCTCCTAAAAGTTTGCAGCAATTCAAAAATAAGTCATGTGTTAAATCCTTTTATGATTATCATTTTGTAAAAGTCTCTAATGATGAAATCTAGTTTTCAATCCCATCACATCATCAATCAACTCTAAAGTATCATTTTCAAAAGGAGATTTTATCATTTTCAAACTTCATTTCCTTTTGCAAAGAAGGCGTTGCAGACTGATTGTTGTTGCAGACTCCTGGTGTTTCCAACTGTTTGTAGTGGATTGATGGTGGATTAACAACATTAGAGACTGATTGGTTCAGGTTCTCTGCAAACAATGAGTGAGACCTATATACAGGTACTTTGATTTATGCCTAATTTTCATTGAATGAAGATTGATTTCCATCAAACCCTAATTGTTGCAAATTTTATGTTTGTTGTAAACAGTGTCATATCATTTGTGCTACAAACTCCTTTTACTTGGTCAGCTTATATATTCCTTGTATATTAAACCTTACGCAGACCCAATTTTCTTGTGTCCATGTCAAAATATCAATTGCAGCATTTTCTTACAACCATAGCTCTATCTACTGCAATTTATTGTTAGTGCTACTAACTATTTCGTTGAATGTGCTGCAAATTGAATGCACTACAAACCCTTTGTTTTCTCATTTGATAAAACCCTCGCTGACTATGTTTTCACCTAGGTCTAAAATGTCATCTCTTTCAAAATCATATTCCTTTCCAAACCTCTGAATCTGCAAACCATTTTGACTAAAACCCTAGTCTAAAATCTATTTGTTGCAAACTTCATCTACACACTACAAACTTATAAATCTGCGCTGCAAATTCTTTGTTTTATATAGTTTCTCAATTTGGATTGTGTTGTGGTTTTAATCAGTACTAGTTTTTCATCCTCTCCTCCCATCTCTTATTTTGTCAGCAAACCCTATCTTGCAAAATCAAGCAGTAAACCCTCATTTATCAACTTTCATCACATGTTTTGGTAGAAACCGTTATCTGAGGAGGGGGTTTTAACTTGGTTGTCATGTACACTCAACAAGGGAAGAAGATTCATAAAGGAGGAGATATTTTCATGGCTGAGCCCTGTGACCTGTAATTATTCAATTCAGATCCATCTTTCAAAGAGGCATTTCAGAGAGTGAATGACCTAGATTTTTGTGAGAAGATGTAGAGAGGAAACCCTGAGGTTGTAGCAGGAATTAACAAAGTTTTTTAAGTATTCTTGCACATTTTTGGCCACAAATGATATGTTTTTAGGAAAAAATTATATCTACAGGAAATTTCACAGCACATCCTACAAAGGCGCTTCGAACTGCTAAATTGAAACAGTTTACAATAAATTAGTACACAATTGAATCATATTTCATCATAACTTCTAAATTTTGATATGGGTTTGTATAAAAATATTTTAGGACATGAATCATAATATTGTTGACTTACTGACCAAAAATCATCCCAACCCAGTTTGTCATTTGGGGGAAAAGTTGAAAACATCACATACAAAAAAGTTTGTAGTGCATACGTTGCAAATTTGACATTTTGTTGGAATCTGAGTTGTAGGAGGGCTTCCACCTATCTGAGGGGGTTAGAATGGTTTCCTAATAAGTATTTGGACATGAGGTACATGTTTTGTATCACCATATCAAGTAGCATGACCTGTTTCAAAAGGCATTTATCACAATAGATAAGATCCAAAAAAATAGGAGCTAGGTGGATTTTTTGTTTCACCTTGTTGTAACAAATTCTAGAGAAAATGGAATCCAATGCAACCACTTGGGATTCGACCAATTTAGAGTAGTAAGGAATGATACACTATAGATAGAAATTGTTTTTTTAATGAAAGGGTTGAGTTCTAGACTAGAGAGGGAATTTAGGAGGAGAAAACAACTGTGTATGTTTATTTGAAAAGCCTGAGGGCCTGTGTTGTAAGCAATTTCTTCCATTGAAGATTCATGGACTTATTTAGCAGATGTTTTTATTTTTTTTCATTTCACCTTATCTTCTTGCTTAAATAGATTTCAGTCTTTGAGGATCATAGTTTCCATTGATTGATGGATTCATGAGAAACAGAGGATCTATTGTAGCTTGTCTATTAATCATTGTTTATTGTTTAAGCACTCTTTAATCTGTTTGTAGAAAGGATCTCTGTACGATGGATGTTCTTCCTTTTTTTCATATTCTCTATGCTTCTACCCATAATTATATAAAACCTTTATCTAGTATGTAGTTTGATTTCCTTTGAGTTTTAGGATGTTATGACTCCATTCCCAATAGAATTCCTCTATAGACAGTTTTATACCCTCTCCCTTTCTTACTCAGTCTTGTTGATCCACTCAAGTATAAACCTATTTTAATCATTTATATTCTAATGAGTACTAGTATTGTTCTTAAAGTAGTCTAAGAACAACTCCTAGTGCTAACATTTTTTACGTCGTTGTCGGGGATGAAGTTGAAGATCTTCCCTGGATTGTACGACAAATATTACTACCAGTTCTTGATGGTGAGCAAGGATTAGTGACAGAAAAGACTGTAATTTTTCACCATGGAGACTCCACGCATTTGAATAAATTGATGGTGATTCAAATCAAGTTACAAGACTCCACTAAGGAACGAGCTCGAATCGAAAATGGAAGGAAGACATAGGAAGTCCAGGTATCAAGATATAAGTTTTCTTCAAGAGCTCATATTTGTTTTTATCAGTTCTTTCCTTTCCTTTCCTTCATATATCAGGAGAATCATCCTTTTATTTGTTTACTCTGATGACCATAAGCCTACTACTGTATATCCCTCTTTGAAAGAAGAATGTCTTCATTCTTCTTACATAGTTGATTTTGACCCTAGTCCTTCATCTAAAGCATATCATAACAATGTTTGTATTCAAATCCTTCATGAACATGATCATCCCTCTAACCATGTGAATGATACAACTAGTTCACCTCATTCTCTGATCATAGTACCATATTCTACCACCACTACTAAAATTTTCAATCAATCCATTGAAACTCACTTTCATCCTACTGATGTTTTAGTCCATAAAAGGAGAAAAATTGTTTAAACCCTTAAAATTTCCATCTACTCTTTATCCTTACCCTCCCAAGTTTTTAGAATATTAGCCTCTTTTTGTTGGAGAAGATCGTATTATAGCTAAGAATAATTTGGGAGCTTTTCAGAATGTCATTAAACATTTGGAAATCATGCATGAGGATGTTGTTATGAGGTTATTTTCCAAATATTTGGTTGCATATGTTTCTTTGTGTTTTAAAAATAAAAAGGCTAGTTCCATTGGTTTGTGGGCTAAGTTATTTAGTGATTTTTCAAGGTATTGGGGAGAGAACAAATCTCTTGACCAGTACTTAGCTACGTTTTATGATTGAAGAGAGGGGAGGATGAAGATCCTTCTATTTTCAACAGGAGGTTTTATAGTTTTTATTGCAACATTCCTTTAGATATACAACCTCTTGAAAGTACTTCCAGGCTGTATTATGTAACAACTCTTCATCCATATTTGTCTCTTCTTCTCCTAAAAAAGGGTGTTTGTCACCTTGTAGCAAATTTTCATTGATTCTCAAGAGGTTGAGGATAATCTCAGATCCTGTGAAAAAATTTCAGATCAAGTTAAGGATGAGGAGTGGAATGCAAACAGAGATGACAATGAACATGAACAGGAAGGATTCCATGAGAAGGATTTGCCAGAGAAGCCTGTTGAGGAGCAATTTGTTGTCTCTAATTTTGTTATTTATGATATTCAAGAAGCCTTTGGTTTACCTATATATGATGATTACAATGACTATGATGACGTTGATTTCCAAAAAAACATTAGCAATATCGTTTCATCCTGAAAATGATTCTTTTCAGCAGTATTATGAAATCATTTAGCCCATTTATGATAGTTATGACCTCAATCATAGGGAAAATTGTGACTTAGTTGGAGGTAAGACATTTTTCTTATGCTTTTATTTATTTAAGATTTTGAAAGAAAACTTTGAAGTTCCTTATAGAACATAGAGAGTTGAGCTACAAAATCACATAAGTTTTTTGGAACATAATGATAACATTATAAGTCAACATCAACCTTTCCATGTTCTTAGTGATCCTATGGTTATCTATATGGAGAGTTTCATTGAGTTTGAAATGCATGATAAGGAAAATAATCATATTGTTTCCATTTGTTCTGAGAATGATCTTGCATTTGAAAACTTAGAACAAGAACCATCAACATTTGAAGAAAATGATGCAGTGAATAAAGAAGCTTGTATTTTACACTATACTTGTGAACAGGAAGGAACTATAGAAACATATTCTCCTTTCCTTTTTATTTATCAACAAGTGGTATTCACACATATTCTTCAAGATCCTTTTGCATTTATATTGAAAACATCAGAGAAAGAGACCTTTATGAATTACCTAGAATCATTCATTGGAATTGGTTCTTCAAAGTGGATAAGTTTTCAGATTGGATTTAATTTTCAATTTGAATTATCATTAAGCAGTGTTATGAAACTAATTCAATTAGTAGACAAGGTCCTTTCATGGTTTCAATGGATTTTTTATTTCACTTGATCAAGCATCTCAGAGATTAGGTTAGAAGTAGGGGAATAAGCTCATCATATGAGCATTTTTGTTTCTTTTAGTTTCTTGGTTTGCAGTAGATCAACAATAAGACTCCATATCTCAATGGATAAGGAACTTGAACTACAATTTTCTTGGAATCTCACATGGAGCATGCCATCCCCCATGGAGCCAGATGTTAACATATGGAATGTTCAAGAGTCAAGAGACTCTCCTAAAAGTTTGCAGCAATTCAAAAATAAAGCATGTGTCAAATATTTCTATGATTATCATTTTGTAAAAGTGTCTAATGATGAACTATAGTTTTCAATGCCATCACATCATCAAGAATATCTAAAGGATCATTTTCAAAAGGATATTTTATCATTTTCCATATTCATTTCCTTTTGCAAAGAAAGAACTGCAGACTAATTGTTTCTCAAGACTCATGGCACTGCCAACTATTTGTAGAATATTGATGGTGGATTAACAGCATTATAGACTGATTGGTTCAGGTTTTCTACAAACAAGGAGCGATCCCTATATACAGGTACTATGATTGATGCCTAATTTCCCTTGCTTGAAGATTGATTACCAGCAAACCCTAATCACTACAATTTTTTTGTTAGTTGCAAATTGTTTCATATCATTTGCGTTGCAAACTCCTTTTACTTGGTCACCTTCTACAGTCCTTGTATATTAAACCTTATGCAGACCCAAGTTTCTTTTTTTCATTGCAAAATATCAATTGTGTCCTTTTCTTACAGCCATAGCTCTATCTACTGCAATTTTTTGTTAGTGCTATGAACGGTTTCATTGCATGCGCTACAAATTGAATGTGCTACAAGCCCTCTATTTTATCATTTGATAAAACTCTCACTGGCTGTGTTTTAACCCACGTCTGAAATATCATTACTTTCAAAATCATATTCCTTTCCAGACCTGTGAATCTGCAAATCATTTTGACTAAAACCCTAGTCTAAAATCTGTTTGTTTCAAACTTCATCTACACGCTGCAAATTCTTTGTTTTATATAGTTTCCTGATTTGGCCTATGTTGAGGTTTTACTTAGTTCTAGGTTTTCATCCTCTCCTCCCATATCTTATTTTTTTAGCAAACCCTATCTTGCACAATCAAGCAGTAAACCCTCATTTATCAGTTTTCATCACATGGTTCGGAAGCAACTGTTATCAGAGGAGGGGATTTTAACTTGGTTGTCATGGATGCTTAGAAAGGGAAGAAAATTCATAAAGGAGGAGAGATTGTTAGGCGTGATCCCTATGACCTACAATTATTCAATTCATATCCATCTTTAGAGAGGCATTTCAAAGAGTGAATGAACTGGCGTTTTGTGAGAAGATGCAGAGAGGACACCCTAAGGTTGTAGCAGGAATTAAAAAAGTTTTTTAAGGATTCTTGCATAGTTTTGGCTGCAACTTATATGTTTTGAGGGAAAAATGACATCTATAGGAAAGTTTGCAGCGCATCCTATAGAGGCATTGTGAAATACTAAATTGGAACAGTTTATAGAAAATTAGTACACAACATAATCGTATTTTCATCATAAATTTTAAAATTCGATCTAGGTTCTTCTAAAATGTTTTCTGGAGATGAATCATAATATCATTGACTTGCTGACCAAAAATAATCCTGGCCCAGTTCGTTGCTTGGGAGAAAATTTCAAAACATCACCTACAGGAAAGTTTGCAGCGCATACGCTACGAATTTGATAGTTTTTTGGAATCCTATTTGTAGGAGGGATGTCACCTGTCTAAGGGGGTTAGAAGGGTTTCCTAGAAGTTATTTGCACATGAAGGAAATTCTTTCTATCACCATATCAAGCAGCATGACATGTTTCAAAAGGCATTTATCATAGTAGACAAGATCCAAAAAAAATAGGAGCTAGGTGGATTTTATGTTTCACCTTGTTGTAACAACTCCTAGAGAAAAGGGAATCCAGTGAAAAAAATTGGGATTCGACTTATTTAGAGTAGGAAGGAATGATACACTATAGATATAAGTTGTTTTTTTAATGAAAGGGTTGATTTATAGACTAGAGAGGGGCTTTAGGAGGAGAAAACAATTGTGTATGTTTATTTGTAAAGCCTGAGGGGATGTGTTATAAGCATTTCTTCCATTGGATATTCATGAAGTTTTTTATCAGATGTTTTTCTTTGTTGTCATTTTACTTGATCTTATTTCTTAAATAGATTGCAGTATTTGAGTATCATATATGTCATTGATTGATGGATTCATGAGCAATAGAGGATTTGTTGTAGTTTTCCTATTAATCATTGTTTATTGTTTATGCACTCTTTAATTTATTTGCAGAAAGGATCTATGTATGATGGATGTTCTTTCTTTTTTTCATATTCTCTATTCTTCTACCAATAATTATACAAAACCTTTATCTAGTATACAGTTTGATTTCCTTTTATCTGTAGGATGTTATGACTTCATGCCCAATGGAATGCCTATGCAAACACTTTGTGGCCCTCTCCCTTTCATACTCGATCTTGTTGATCCACTCAAGTATAAACCTATTTTAATTATTTATATTATGATGGGTATTGGGGTTGTTCTTAAACAAGTCTAAGAACAAATCCAGGTGCTAACAAAATTACCTTAAGAGTACTTTGAGTACTTTTATTAAAGTACTACATAGTTAACTATGATTTCCATCCACCATTTAGAATGTGACAACTCACCATATTTAACTCAAATGATTCCAAGTCATCCCTAGAGGATGATGTCATCTTTTTAATTGTGATTGGCTCTTATAAAGTGGATTTTGGTGGTACATTTTTTGTTTTGATGCCCTTTTTTTACCTCAAAATTCCCCTAGTGTATACAACATATATATGCATCTGCGGTTTCCAACCCTGACCATCCAAAAATTAAAGGGTATCCACCCAAGGAATTCTCGGGTTGTAGGACCATAAAATTAGTGGGATACTCCCAAGAGTCCACTAAGATCACTACATATTCTAGGATTCCTTCTAGTTTTACAATGGATCTTTTTTCCAATTGTAATACAGTTAGAGTCTTTCTAAGGCATGTCAACCCTAAGGTTCTCATGGTTTCTCGATTCATGATTTTGATGGAGGCCCCTAGATGATTTAAGTTATTAGGGATGGTGGTCATGTTGATTTGGAGATCTACTATGGGGATACATGGGTCTAAATACTTGGCTATGGAAACCTCGTTGAGCATTAAGTCTACCAATTTTCCTATCACATGCATTGTTTGGGGGTCTTTCCTTTTTCCTCTTAGTTTTCATGGACATGGTTACCTAAAAACTTTTGAGTAGATTGAGACATCTTTAATATATTATAAGAGAGTTATTAAAACACACACATTCTTGAGTTCCCTCAAGAAGTTGAATTATGGTTGAGTAGGAGGTCTGTCAATATTTAGCCTTTATAGAAAAGGTGGGTTTTGTGTCTCCTTTTCACCCTAATATTGGTTCAAAGAAAGGGGTTGTTTGGTTGAGGGATTTTATATTCAAGATTCTTCTTCATAATATTCTATATTTACAGGTGAGGCTCATTAATTTATCATCTTCTGGGATCTTAAATGTATATCCTGGCATTTCAAGGAAGAGATAGAGTAGGTAGGGTAAAATGGAAACCCAACAACATACGATTGTTGTGTTGGTTTGTTATTGGGTTTAGGGATAGGTTGTGTAGGGATTTGGGGTCTAGGAGGATATTGGTTAGATTTTTGGAGTTGTGGTGGAGTTTGGGGGGGTGTATATTAGTGCTTTTTAAGCCCCCTCAAAAGATGGGTTTCTCCATGCATGCACCCAAGGATTGTTTTGGGGTGGAAGATTCATCCATTGTGAGTTAATGGAATTGGATGGGTACCATTGTTGAGAAGGATACTCCATGAAGGTGTTATTGTAATAAGAATTGAAATATTGAGATTGGTGTGGAGATATACCTTGAGGTTGGGGCTTCTATGGTCTCTTTTGCGTGATGAGACATAATTGGTAGGCCTCCCCCTTTGCTTCCTAACAAATTTCTTTTAAACCCAGTAGAGAGAGATTTACTAGTGGCATCGTCTTCTTCGTAGATTCCACATATTTCAATTTGATCTAGCGAAGACTCTTTCAACGGATGTTTATTTCTTCATTTCGGGGAAAAATGGCTAAGGTCGCTTCTACCTCCACCCAATTATTTTTCAATTGTAGGGTATCTAACTAGGATCTTAAATATCAGAGTATAGTTTTCTTGAAATACTCCAGCATGTTCCCAATCTCAACTCAAGTGACTCCTCCATTAGATGTCTTGTTGATCCTTGTCAATGTGTCCCTTGTCCCTTTTCCTAGACGTGAAGTCCCTCTAGAGTATCTTTGACACAACTCACAGATAAAGGTTGTTGGTATATATCACCACCACTCATTAGGTTTAATATTTCAATGTATTCCTTTGGAATCCTCTTAGCAGCAATATTCATTTAGTCTCAAGGTCCAACTGGTTTTTGTTTGACCATCATAAATTGTACTTAAAATGTTCCAAAAAAAATTTCATTCTCTCATCTTCCTTATGGGTCATCCTGAACACTTCTTCTCGGTGATACTTATCCTTTAAGTAGTCCTAGTATTTTTTGAGGAACACCTTTCTCATATTTTCCCATGTAGTGATGTAGTTCCCACCGAGTTCCATGAACCATCGGAGGGAAGCATTTTCAGGGTGGCAAAAAAGAGATTTATCTTGTAATCATCAGAAATGTTATCATAGCTTCTGCAAAGGAAATCAAATTCAAATAAAAATGTATTTGAATCCTCAGTTTCCATACCATGAAACTTTGGCAATGTAGAGTGTGGAATATCCTTCATTTGATTCACCCCATCTGTATTTCTTTAACCATTTATATTATAAACCATAGGAAAGTTTCCTCCTACTGCTCTAGAAAATATGTAGGACCTATTCAATCATGGGTTATTTCAAATTCGTTTAGAGGTTGTTTTCCCATTGGAGAATCCTCATAGAATAACATTTTTTCTTGTACAAAGGATGCAACCAGTGCTAGATGGGATGATTCTATAGAGGTAGGTTCAAGATTTTTTTTAGTCATGGAACTGGTTGTTGGCATCAAATAATTTTACTGGTTCGATCCCTCTCCTCCTTGATTTTGTTTCCCTGCAAGGTTAGTTTGTGGAGTTTTCTTCACAAACTATTGATTCGACCTTTTGGGTCTCTACTTCTTCTCATAAGATTTTGAAAAACATCTTATTTTAACCATAACTAATACTCATGCTAAAAACACACACATAGACCAATTCAAAAAATAGGAATTAGAATAAAATCACACAAATACAAACAAATGCTTCTAGATACATGAGATAAAGAGGTTTCACTATTGATAGTTCCATGGAAATGATGCAAAAAATGACAAGATTTTCAATTACCTTTCTAATTCCTTTGAAAGACGGTTAGAAATATTTTTCATTTAATTACCAATATGGAATTCATTTGGAACTTGTGAACTATCATGCACTCTATATGTCAGGGTAAATCATTTAATCGTCGCTATAGATATGAAGTTGCGGTAAGAGAAAAATATCAAATTAAGGGTTAGAGATATGTTTCAATAGAGTCACAAATTCTAAAGACAATAAACTAATGAAAGAAATAATAACAAGCTAATCTAATTCAACCAACATGGAATCCCTTAGGGTTGTGACCATCAATTGAATATAATGAAAATGACAACTAATCTAATTCATCCAGCATAGAATCCCTTAGGTTTGTGACCCTCGGTCTAAATGTAATTGAATTAACCAAGAGATCAATCTAGTTGAAAAAAGGCACACTCTAGAGACTACTGAATCTAAATGGTGATTGTGACAAGAAACATTATCTTCATTTAATATTGCAATTAAAGAGATCTGGAAAAAATATCTTGAGATTTTGTTGAATAATTAGAAGCACATAGAATTAAATTGAAAAATAAATCAGATAAACAGTAAAGAAGCAGACTGAAATAGAGTATCCTAGTGTTGCAGCAAGATGTAAACCATAACTAAACACATAAGAAATATATAAATTAATCACAACATCAATTGAATATACACTACAATAAATATTACAAAAGCACCTGACAAAGTCCTTCAATCACACGCCTACTTCAAATAATCAGGAAAACATGAGAATTGAAGAAGAACCAAAACAATTATTTTATTATTAGGACAAAACAATTTAGATTACAATCATTGATTCCCTTTCTCAAATAGAGTTGGGTTATTATACAAATTTACATCACTCTTTTCTCAGAAAAAATATTTGAAGATAGCCATGAGGATCTACAATCCTCGGGTTATTTTCAATTTCATTCAACAACCCAACTAAGACAGGTAAGGTGGATTCTCTTCTAACTGATTGTCCTTATTACTAGAAACAATTGGTTTAAGTGGTTTCTTCAATTGTCTTGGATCTTCGGCCTATTGCTGTCTTTTTTGTCCTTTTCCAAAAAACATCTATCTATTCCAATTGTTCAAAATGGAGGCTCAATTGTCCATCTGTACTACAGAATGGTGTACTTACCATTGAATATGGTAGCAACCTCATCAAACACAATTGTCGATATGGGGGTCATGGCTTCTCGTGGTGGTGGAGCTCCAGAAGAAGTGGGGATGGGTGTTGTAGTAGAAACAATACTAGTGTTTGTAACATATGCTCAATAGGTGTTGCATCAACTAGAATTGTATCCAATAAGAATAGTGTTATAGCAACTAGCATTGCAACAACCAAAAATTGTGTTGCAACAACTAGTGTTTTTGCTATCAAAAATCATGTTGCAGCAACTAGAAAGCATATTGCATCAACAATCCGACAAGTTTGATGGTGTCATAGCAGTGAGCCTCAGGGGTGTTGTAGCAATGTCATGGTGTTGCAGCAACTCTTTTGCAGTACTTGTGATATTTTCCTCAAAAACGATCTTAGCATTCTATCATTAATGAGCATAAAAGGTCATATTTCCCTAATTACACTAGAAAAAATACTTGAAATGACATAAGTTATGAAGATCCATACCAAAGGTAAAATATAATTGTATACTCAAAATTAGGCTGGAAGGATGGAAGAAAGTGGTATAGAAGGAAAGGTAAAAGGTGTGAAAAGGATTGTGTTTCAAATGCCCATCAAAGGGTTTCTAATTAAATTTATGGATTTTTTATGGAACACTTTGCATAAACTTTCAGTCATGTGGGTGGGTAGGCCCTAGGTCTAAGTTTTGAAACTAGGCTCTGATACCAAATGTAATACATCTCCATGAGATGTTATGAAATAATATTTGATAATTGAAATATATATGCATTAAGACTGTAAGAAATATTTTACTACTCTTTAAATAGAATAACATAAATATAACAAAATACAAAGAAAATAGCTCCACCTTGGTTGAATTTGATCAATTGCAGGGTTTTCCAATGAGTAGTAGGAAGATGTCGATGCCTCCAAGTTTCTTTTGCCACTTTCCTAGAGTGAAACAAAATTATCCTCCCAACCAACTAGAATCCTAGTCAGCTTCCTAGCTCCAAGAAACCTTTTGGTCTCTTGGCCCTCCATGCCCATGACTCTAAGAACAACAATGCACATATCCTCTAAGAATATTGTCACAAGAAAACATTCTTCCAAGAATAATCCAACCTCTCAACATGCTTCCATATTTAGTATCAAATTTGCATGTAGATTAGTTGCGACGAGTGTTTCAATTAAATCAAGTGCAACATCCCAAGAATCATCAGGGACTTATGTGTGTCCAAGAAATTCATGGGATATATTGGTAGAGCCAGAGGTTATAGGGGAAGGAACTCATTTCATAGGTCTCTATAGAGAAATATGAAAAATTTGTCTCACATTACTTGTTGGTGATGTAGGGGACCTCATTACCAACGTGACTACCCAGAATCATAATCTAGTACTATTAATAGAGAAGGGAACACCCCAATGGGAAAGAAAAATAGTAACCATTAGATCTATGAAACAATTAATAACCATTAGGAATAACATCAATTCATTGTAGTGGAGTCGTCAGGAATGCTAAATCATTTCAAATTGAAAATATTATTTGATTTTTCTATGATTGATAGTTTCATTTCACCATATGTATTATAAAAATGTGGGTTTGTGTCCTATGAGGTCGAAGAATTAGAACAACTCAAGATGGTGTCTAGGTAAAAACAAGTGGTGGGGCCTAGTGTTGAGAAATGTTTTGTCAACCTAGGGGTGTGTACAACTAGGTTAAAAATATATGTTATTGTCATGGGGATATATGATCTCATTATTGGTATGTATTGGTTAGAAACTCATCAATATTTTGTAGATTGTTTCATGAAGAGTGTGCTTTGTTTAGATGATGAGAGAAGGTCAATTGAGATCCATGGTATCAAAAAGAAGGTGTCTCTTCGTTTCATCTCAACAATTAAAGTGAAATGTTGCATGAGGCAAGGGTGTCACTTATATGTAGTGGAGGTAGTAAGTGATGGAAAAGGGCCCTCTTTAGATGAGTACCCAATTTTTTCAAAATTCAAGGATGTTTTTCCGAAAGATTTGCTAGGATTACCTCCTAAGAGGGAACTTGATTTCACAATCAAGATAAAACCTAGTGTGGAGTCAATTTCCAAAATACCATATAGGATGAGGGATCTAGAACTTTGTGAATTGCATATGTAGTTGAAGGAACTACTTGACTTGGGACTTATAAGGCCTAGTGTTTCTCCTTGGGGTGAAATAATAATATTTTTTACTAAAAATGACATTTCCTTGAGATTGTGCATATATAACAAATATTTGAACCAAAAAACAGTGAAGAATAAGTACTTGATACCTCATATAAATGATCTTTTTGATCAAATAAAAGGAGTAGTGGTTTTCTCAAAAATTGATCAGTAATCAGGATATCACCAATTAAGGATTAAGTGAGGTGGAATTACTAAGACCACATTCTAAACCCAGTTTGGGCATTACGAGTTCATAGTGGTTCCATTCAGTTTGACCAACACACTAGATGTATTCATGAGCCTCATGAATGACATATTCCAGAAATAATTAGACCACTTTGTGCATGTCTTTCTAGATGGTATTCTCATATATTTCAATAACGAAAAGAGAACATGAGGATAACTTATGAATAGAATTGTCATGCTTAAGAGAAAGCAAGTTGTATGGAAAGTTGTCAAAATGTTTTTTCTTTTAGAAATAGGTTCACTATCTTGGTTATATTATTTCAGGAGAAGGAATTTTAGTGGACTCAAAAAATTTGATGTCCATAATGGTTTGGTCAATGCCAAAAAATTCTCATGAGGTGCGTAGCTTCATGGGGCTAACTGGATATTATCGAAGGTTTGTGGAAAGGTTCTCAAATATTACAAAACCCATCATCGCCTTGCAATGTAAGATAATTAGGTATGAGTGGATATAAAAATGTGACACTGCATTCATTGAGCTTAAGATATTATTAACTAGTGTTTCAATCCTACAAGTGTTTGATATGGATAAAGATTTCATTTTCCACATAGATGCCTAAAATCAATGGTTGAACACTATGTTAATGCAAGATGGGGGACTGATAGCATATGCATCAAGGAAGATGAAGCAACATGAGGAGCTTTATGCTACTCATGATTTGGAGTTGGGAGCTATGATGCTAGCTCTAAAACTTTGGAGGCATTATCTTGTTAAGTGGAGCTTTGAGCTCAAAATAGATCACAAAATCTTGAAGCATCTTGTTGGAGAAAGAAATTTTGGGACCAGTTTTTGGAATCACACAGGAGAAAACCACACGACAAGTTAGCTAAGGAGAAACGTGTGCAGAAGAAAGGAAGGCAGTTAACGCATTTTCAAGAGCATCGTGCACGAAAGGAGGAATTTAGTTAGGAGTCATTAAGTATTTTGGTCCATTTTGTAACGGGCTAAGCCCTAATGTAAAAGTATAAATATGTAAATGTATTTTGGGGTAAAGAGTGGGATGTCCAAGTGTGCAAGATATGAATGAGCAAAGTTGAGTATGCGTAGAGAACCAAGTGTGCACTGTATGTGTGAATGGAAAGGGCATGTTGGGTAGAATTGACATATCATGTATGAGTGCAATGTGCACCTTTTGTAAGAGATTATTCTAAATAATGAAATTGTAGTAGCCGTAAAAATACAAAATTTAATTTGATTTAGCATATAATTCTTTCTCATACAAAAATAATTCAATAACCAACATATGAGCATATGATATTCGACAAAAATTAAAATTTTATCCACAACGTAAGAATTACTTAAAAAAATAAATAAATTACCTCTCCATGATGCTAATTCCCCCGTCGATTTGGTTGTTCGTTGCTGAAACTATGTCGAACACTGCCCAAAACTGTGTTTCCACCCTGCCAACTAGGACAGCTTCCTAGCTCTAGGATACCATATGGATATCTTGGCCCCCGTGCCCAAAACCTCCAACAAACCGGTGCCCCCTGTACTAATCCTTCCCAACTACAGAACTCAGACTCTCCTATGCAAATCCAAGCGAACTCTCCCAAAAACCCCTCGTAGCATGATAATAATCCCATTTCTTACATAAACCTCCTCTTCTCATATCCCTCCTTCACCGCCCTTTCTCCTCATTTATTTCCTTATCCATTCATTCATTGTCTTATCCATTTATTAATGC
Organism: Picea mariana; assembly: GCA_032191745.1. Lineage (NCBI taxonomy): Eukaryota > Viridiplantae > Streptophyta > Pinopsida > Pinales > Pinaceae > Picea > Picea mariana. The sequence goes on along the minus strand of JASDQU011378499.1, from coordinate 1,821 downwards.
TCCTTATCCGATTATTAATGCTCTTTGTCCCCTCCATATATGTAATCCTTTAATTTAAACAATTAAATTTATTAACCCTTTTAAATTTATTACCATGTTCATTCAATGTGATAGGTAATTAATTTAATTAATTAATTAATCAAAATTATAACAATTAATTAATAAATAAATATTTAATTAACATTATTATGCCAATCTTTGTTTAGTTAAAACCATGTTAAGACAATTAATCACCTAATTAATTTTTACTTAATAATCCCTAAACATATATTCAACTAGGGTTGTTACATACACCCACCCTTCAGGAATCTTCGTCCCGAAGTTAAGGTATCTTATGGTCAAAGGAAAAGAAACATGGTTCACACATTCATAACAATTAACCGATATTAACAGTAAGTAAGTCAAGAAAACTCATACATACTAGTGTATATGTACAAGAAATGCATGTGTAGCTAGTACATATAAGTCTCGTGCATGTACTAATAATCAAAACTATCATCCTTTAGTAACTTATGTATGCATTCAATCCAGTCAGCAAGACTAGTCTATTATAAAATACAACAAACCAATCAATTGTTTGAGAAATCCTTTAATTACTATTATCCAGTTCAACAATTTTATTTTGACAACTGTGGTTTAGTTACGTAATGATGAATATTCATATATACACATTTCTTTTTTCTTTTGAAGGGAAAACATTAAATTCCACCACAGACAAAGCTCCCTACCTTCTCAACTATTTCTACTCATCCTTCCTCCCTAACCTACTTCCATATCCATTCCTATCCTTCCTCTGCTAGACTATCTTGGAGCGTCAACTATATTGACCTAACTCCAAATAGAACCCGTAAGCGGAATTGTCGCTATCTCGACCATGCTTCCCTAGCAGGCATCTAACAGGAATCATCACATGTCTTAGGGAGCGTGAACTAACACTGTCCTCCCATGAATTCAGGTTTCGGAGGATACACGGTGGGAAATGCCTCCACCCTTCCTAATCATAACTAGGGTCCACACCCTACAATGGAATATACAGTGGCACCGTTTTGTTGGGGGTTTTATCATCGTTTATTCGGTTTTGGGCAGTGTCATCACCTGAAATCATGTACTGGTCCACATATCATAGCAATGCATCCAAACCAATATAATTTCACATACAATATTCATACCATAATGTTTCTTGGCTAGTGGTCATGATATCCACTTTCAGCATCTTTATCCTTTGTCTATTTCATATCCCATAACCTACAGATTAGTCTGTAACACAAACTCATACATTTCTATGCATTATCATCGTGTAACTGCATACTATCATCATTTTAATTTGGTATCCCTGTACCGATAAATTAACATCAAAGTTTTCCAGTTAGAAATAGATCTCATAATATCCCATAATTCAATTTCGACACCCATTCATAAGATTATCATTTACCAAAATAGATTGCATCATATCCAACATCATTCTAATAGTATTTAAACATTCATAAAATTCTTCATTCTCACAATATGTCACATCATATACATCATCATCAATAACATTTAAGCATTCGTAAAATTTACATTCACATAGCAGATCGCATCATATCCATCATCATCAATAACATTTAAACATTCGTAAAATTTACATTCACATAGTAGATCGCATCATATACATCATCATCACTAACATTTAAACATTCATAAAAGTTCATACATTTAAAGTTTAAGTGTATCACTTAATAGTTTCATTGTGACTAGAAAATAAAGTATATAAGCCTCAGGTAATCCTGGTTGTCTAAGTCAAAAGGTGGTGTTACATACACCCAACCTTCGAGAAACATA
>JASDQU011378498.1:0-24006 GCA_032191745.1 Picea mariana | reverse complement strand
GTATCAATGACAACTCATTGATCCATATTCATCTATGCATTCTCATCAAGGAAAATACATATTATATTACATCAATCATCAATCAATCAATCCTTTGACATCAATCAATCACTTGACATCAATCAATGACATCAATCAATCAAACCATTGGCATCAATGACAACATGATCCAACAGGTACCTCATTTGGATTTTGGTCGGAGTTAGCAACACATTTTGGAAATTGGAATTCCTTTATTTTTGTTTACTTAGTGGGTCTCACAATATGTAATTGTGTAGGAGCACTTCTTAGTTCTTTTGATCCTCCATAGCCTAAATCACTCACTTTTCACACAAGACCTGAGATTTTCAAAAATAACCATTCATCTCCATATGATCCAGGAGGATCTCGGTGGCCACCCACCTTATCCAATTGGATCAAAACATTTTTTTGGCAACTTACTATTTTTAGCAATTTTTCGGTTCCTCAACTTCCGAGGCCATTCTGAGGGCCTAAATGATGATTTTTCATGATCAGGCACCTAAATGATATCAAAAGTCTCTGACTGATCCCCATGAATGAATCTCCTCTTCAATACCTTTCCAACGAGCTATCGTGCACCCTAAACGAAGAACGCATGCAAAAGTTATGACTCAGTGAAGTTGATGTACTAACTTACCCCAACGGGGCCCACATGACTTTTGACACTTTATCTCCTAGGGTTAGGTTTTTGGATGTCTATGGTTTTGGAATTAATGTTTATTTTAAAAAGGATTTCAGAGCCTCATTCTACTCATCTGCTTGCGAATGAGCATAGTCATCACATCTCTTCTCAGAGATAAGCTACCACCATTCTAGCAAGCTTGTTTTCAATTTGCATTTTACAATTTTTAGCATATTTCTTATCTAATAGAAGCCAAGTTTTACTGTATCTCTATTAATTTTCACTATGTGTTTGTGTTAATATTATAATCATGTGGTTTCATTTCGTTTCGCTCATAAATCAAAATCAATGGTATCATAGCAGTTTGCTCCTTGTCGTTTTTTTAATGCATGTCCCCGACGTGGTCAGGGTATAGAGAGTTAGGTCTCGAGCTTGTTTCTCTTGAAGAAAAATACTCTCGCATGCCCAAGGTACCATCCATGACAGGAGAAAATAAATATGACGGGACAAGAGATCCTTTAAAAATGTTTCTCGAGGAACCCCTTGAGCGACAAATGAATGAGATGATGGACAACTTTGCACAAATCCTTCAACGACTGCCGACAAGCGACACATCCACCTCAAGCGGAGGTGACACCCCCTTCAAGGTACATATCAATTTTGATATTCCTATATTTGAATTTCAAATAGATGTTGATGTTGTAGATAAATGGTTAAATATTATAGAAGGGTATTTTTCTGTCCACAACTTTTCCGATAGAGAAAAACTTATATTTGCGCTCCTCAAGGTCGTCCCCCATGTCAAAGATTGGTGGGAGACTTTCTGTGAGAAAAATTAAATAGAGGGATCCACATTATTTGCAGTTGCACCCACTTGGGGTTCCTTTGGGGATGTTATTAAGATAAAATACTACCCTATTGGAAGTTATGATGACTTGTATACAAGATGGACCACATTGTGACATGAAAGAGACCAAACAATGCTAGAGTTCACTAATGTCTTCCATACCTTGTGCACCAAGCTGGGTATCACAGATTTTGAGAGACATCTGGTGCTCAAGTACCACGATGGTCTTCATAGATACATCTAGACCTATCGATATGCCATCAAAATCGAGCAGAAACTAAAACAAAAGACGTTGTTGGCACAGGGGCAGACCCAGGGTTCAACGATTCCACATCGCACCAACAAAACCCTAACTACTGGCCCTTTCGAAAACACCTACGAAGCAGATGAAGTCTCACTCGAGGTAGAGGCAAGGGGGTTGCACGACTCAGGTGTCTACAACCTAGCTGGGACACAGATATGTGATTATAGCACTTAATAGAGAACTTAGCCAACATTATGTATTAAGTTATGATTCTTACTTACACCGCAGATTAACCCTAATTACAGATCAACACAAGATCTAACCCTTCCAACCTCTTATCACATAGCATAAGCTCATATCTAACATTCATTCATAACATAAAGCACTAAGCATTCATAGATCTATCTATCATACATCAAGAACAATGCACTAAGGAAATAGATACATAAATAACATGAACAACATAGAAAAAAGCACATCAACATAGGATATATGTGGTTCACCCCAGTGTGGGGCTACGCCCACCAACACTTCTTCTTCTTTATTAGTCTCCTTCAATCTTCTTACAGGAACAGAGCCATAGAGATCACTTCGCACTAGACACGTGATCTGTGCACAACGCACTAGATCCACCTTCCTCAAAATCAGATCACAACACAAAGCCTTACACAGTCCGTGCATAAATCCTCTTACAATCACTTGCACTTAGCTCTGCAAGTCTTAACATACTCTAGTCATGCACTAAGCCAATGACCTCTTGCAATAAGACGATTACCACGTTACTTACATTGCCTAGATACTTATTTATACATTACAAAATGCCTAAGAATGGTTAAACCCATGGGAAAACATCCCATACCCATTACATAAACCCTAAAGGCCCAAAAATCGCATAAAATGGGAGAGATCCCGTGATCTCCGCTTCACCTCGGCGCTCCGTCTTCGACCAGCATGTCAAAGTCCAAAAAATGGTCAAACACAACCAATGTTCTCTCAAAACTTGGTCGAGGGCCAACAGATGCAACTGTTTGGGTATAGGAACCCCTCACAATAGAAGTAGGGCAAGGGTAGCCCCAACCCACAAAACAAAGGACAGAGGAAATATGGGCAACCTCAGGACAACTAGTCCAAGCCACAAGAAAATAAGTATAGTGGGAAGTCGAAGAAAGATACTGGGAAGTGGTGTGACTTCCATAAGAGCCCCTATAATAACACAACTAATTTTCGCCTATAGTAGTCATTGGTGGCCGAAGTAAAAGCCTCTGAATCAGATGCGAGTTTCGACTCTGAGCTAGAACTAGAAAAGGGGAGACAGATCATTGACACAAAACCTAGTGCCACTGTTTCTACCACCATGATACATCTCGGTGAACCTGATGACCCAGAGGAAGGTGAGCACCTCTTTCATTCATAGATGTGGGTAAAGGAAATCCACTACACTTCATCCTTGATAGCGGTATCCAAAAGAACCTCATCTTAGTAGAGGTCATGAAGCGGATAGCCCTGCCGACAACACTGCACCCGCATCCCTACACCATCAGATGGCTCCATCAAGGAAGCGATCTTCGCTTCAGCCAACAGTGCTGCCTGTCGTATGGCATCAAACCATTCAAAGATGAGGTATTGTGTGATGTTGCTCCCCTTGAAGTTTGTGATGTTCTTTTGGGCCAAACTTATTTATGGAAACTTGATGCTGTATATGAGTCTAGGCCTCACAGTGTTATTATTACTTTGAACAAGAAATTTTACAGGATACCCGAGGTAGTCCCACCTAGTGCTATTTCCTTGATATCTACCAAACAATGCAGGAAGGTCATTTCTCAGAATGAGAAGTTTGTATTCTTCATGATTCACTCTTAGAGTGAGCGAAAGGTTGCAGCCACATCCATGGCCTCCGTGGATGACCTCTTCATGCAAAATAAGTAAGTGGATAAGGTCATGGAAGAATACAAAGAGATCTTCTCATCACCTACTGGGGTACCTATGCAGTGTCAGGTCAAACATCCCATCGATCTGACCCCCAACACACCATTACCCAATGGGCCAGTCTATCGCCACTCTTTTCTAGAAAATGAGGAGATCAAGCGTCAGATCCAAGAAATTATCCAGAAGGGGCACATCATCTAATCGTGCTAGTGCAGAAGAAAGATGAGACTTGGCGACTGTTGATTGATTACCGATACCTAAATAAAATCACAGTCAGGAATCAATACACGATTACCTAAATCGACGATCTCCTTGATAAACTCAAGGGGGCCAAATACTTCAGTAATATTGATATGAAGTCTGTCTACCATCAGGTCCCAATAGAACTGACAGATGTATAGAAAACTTACTTCAAGTCAAAAGAAGGTCTTTTTGAATGGTTGGTCATGCCATTTGGTTTGAAAAATTCCCCAACAACTTTCATGAGGATGATGGACGATATCTTGTAGCCTTTCACTAATTATTTTGTGGTGGTGTATCTAGATGACATCCTCGTCTACAACAAGACTTAGGAAAAACACTTGTAGCATATTCAGTAGGTTCTTCACACTCCGCGACAACACAAGCTATATACCAACTTGTAAAAATGATCGTTCAACATGTACATGGTCCAATACCTAGGCTATATTTTTGATGCACATGGTGTGCATGTTGTTCCAACCAAGATCCAAGTCATCTATTACTACCAACCCCAACCATGTTCACTGAGCTTTGAAGCTTCTTAGGCCTTGCCAATTTCTATTGAAGGTTCATGTTGGGATTCTCCCATATTGCATGGACCCTCAGCCAAATAACCATAGGTCGTGGTAAGGAAAAATTTGTGTGGGGCTTGTACCGATATAAAGCGTTCGATGATCTGAAGCAAGACTAGTTCTCCTCCCTAGTGATTTCATTACCTGACCTGCAACATCCCTTTGAGATTGAGACAGATGCTTCAGAATATGCTGTAGGCACAATCATCACTCAACATGACCACCCCGTTCCCTATCATAGTGAGGCACTATCAGATGTCATCTGTAAGTACCCTACTTACGAAAAAGAAATGTAATCCATTGAGAAATCCTTCCAAAAGTGGAGGAATTACATTCTCGGGAAGTAGACAGTCATTCAAACTGATCATAAGCCACTGCAGTTCATGTAGACACAAGAAAAATTGAAGAATTACCTCCATCAAAAGTGGTCCACATATTTGTAGCAGTTCCACCTCAACATCAAGTATAAAATAGGAAGTACCAACCGAGTCGTTGATTGCCTTAGCCGACCTCCAATCACGACACTCACCACAATTCTTGATTATTATGGCCACGAGACCTATGGATGGCCCCACCTCTGTAATACATATCCTGACTTCGCCAACACCTACCAAATGTTGGGAACAAACAAAGCTATCACCAATTTCCATATTTAGGATGAGATTCTGTGCCATTTGGGACATATATGCGTTCCATCAAGTGAGCGAGTGAAGCTGATTTGGGAAGACCAATACAGTCAAGTGGTAGGAAACTTCGACATGGAAAATACAGTGGTAGTGTTGCAATGACATTTCTACTGGCTGAAACTTCGACAGGATGTCAACAAGTATATCCGGTCCTGCACTTCCTGCGCTATTGCCAAAATGGCCATTAAGAAAAAAGGCCTGTACACTCCTCTATCTACTCCTTACAAGCCCCGGGAATCCATCTCAATGGACTACATGTCGGGCCTTCCATCCACCAAGAGGGAAAATGACTATGTTTTTGTGGTTTTTGATCGCTTTTCCAAGATGGCGATTCTGGTTGCCTTCAAGAAGAGCATCACAACAAATGCCACTTCCAAGCTCTTCTTTGAACGAGTTTGGGAACACTTTGGGATCCCAAAAATCATTATCTCATATTGGGACAACTGGTTCCTCAGCACATTCTGGTTGAGCCTTTGGTCACTGCTAGACACCAAGCTTACCAAGTCCACTGCCTTCCACCCCTAGATGGATGGCCAAACCAAGGTAGTCAATTGGATGATCGTGTACATCTTGCATATGTAAAATTCCACACACCCCCACACCTGGGATGAGTTTTCCTTATGTTCAATGCATGTACAACATAGCCATACATAGCTCAACTGACCACATCCCCTTTCAGGTGGGGTTGGGATTTCAACCATTGGGTCCCATGGATGTTGCACTACCCCTTGCGGCCACCTAGGAAAACTCATTGCATGCTCAAACTAGAGATGACAAAGACACCCGGTTCATTGAGTGGATCCAACACATCCGCCAATAGGTTCATTATATTTTACAGAAGTCTAATGCCAAGTACAAGCATTGCCATGATCAACACTGAGTGCCACACTAGTTTCAGGTGGGAGACAAAGTTTTAGTAGAAGATTCATCCACTCCATTATGGAACCTACACCATCACCAAGGATGTGGGTGACAATTCTTTTGATCTCAACCTTCCCCCATTCTTTGGCTTGCACCCAGTATTCAATATGGACCTCCTTCGACCTTATTTTCCACCATTATTGGACACATAAGAGATACCATAACAATTGACACCAACAGAGATAAACCTTGAATAAATGGAACAAGCTACCACTAATCATACCATGGAAACATAGGTCAAGGTAACTCACCAATAGAGGGTCCAACTTTATCAAGTTGTCAAAGTAGGGCAACTCTTGCACCAAGGCAAGTGGCTCACCCGGGGTCAAATTCAACAGAAAATTCCTCATCTGATGGGGGAACTCAACGCAATGGAGACCATTTCTTCCTAATGGGTGAGGATTGATCAAGGAGGATCTCGATGGCCACCCACCTTGTCCAACTATATAAAAACAATTTTTTGGCAACTTACCATTTTTAGCAGTTTTTTAGTTCCTCAACTTTCGGGGCCATTTTGAGGGCCTAAATGACGCTTTTTTCACGATCAGACACCTCGATGATAGCGAAAGGATTTTATTGAGCCCCATAAATGAATCTCCTCATCAATACCTTTCCAACGAGATATCGTGCACCCTAAACGAAGATCGTATGCAAAATTTACGACCTCGAGAAGTTGATGTACCAACTTACTCCAATGGGGCCCACATGAATTTTGGCGCTTCATCTCCTAGGGTTAGGTTTTTGGATGGCTAGGATTTTGGAATTGGTGTTTATTGTAAAAATTCCTTTAGATCCTCATTGTACTCATCTTCTTGCAAATGAGCGTAGCTGTCACATCTCTTCTTAGAGATAAGCTGCCACCATTCTAACAAGCTTGTTTTAAGTCTACATTTTACAGTTTTCAACCTATTTATTATTTAATAGAAGCCAAGTTTTACTATATCCCTTTTATTGTTCACTGTGTCTCTTTGTTACTATTATACATCTGTGGATTCATTTCGTTTTGTTCATAAATCCGGATCACCATACCACCCCATTCCTTATCACTACAACATAGCCTTTACTTGTCTTGATGAAATCTTTTTTCCCCCTATAGGCCGACCCAAATAAAGACCTGAAGGAACTTATACCATCACTTACAGGCTGCTATAGAAGAACCTTAACATGGGTAATAGTACAAATTGGTAATACCTAGCACTTTCGAGAAAATATGGAATGCATTTTCTATAGATAGAGGCCTTTAAATCCACTTATCAACTTTAGTGACTATTTTCTATATCACCACCTCCTAAGGATATTTTGATGAAGCTTGGAAGGCAAAGGGGATCCCCAAGAACTTGAACACTTGACTGTGCTGAAGCCATGACTAATCTTGATTGGGAAGGTAGGAATGCCTTATTGAGCTAGTATGTAGCATTATGTTTTGGTCATTTTCAACTTGGACCCTGAGGCTTCATTGAAGATCTAAACACAATTCATCGTGTTGTCCATTGACTATTTTTCCTCCATTATGGTGAGAAAAGAATCATTGGAAAAATTCCCACTAACCATCGGACCAATTTCAAGCCCTAGGAGGGGAATATGTTTGATGATACTGTGAGTAGTGGAGGGTCATATGTTTTTCAAAGTCCAAATTGATAAAAAGGCTTTCAACCCCATGCATCTAGCACATTCCATACCCTCCCAAATAACCACTACACTGTCAAGATTAAACCATCCTATGACAAAACATACTTTCTCTATTTTGATGATGTTAGGTATTATATATTGATTCCAAAAGGATAAATACTTGGAAAAAACCTTATAAGAGACATTAAGGAGAGTAATTGGCCATTTGTCGGTAATTAATTATGGGTCCCTCACTTTTGGGATAAACTTGATAAATCCTGTATTTATAAGAGACAAAAGTAATTTATTTTAGATTGATTCTTTATAAACCCAATGTAGGGAAGTCCCAACACCATCTTGAAAACTCTCATGAGGAGCCATCCATCCCAAGAGACTAATCATCAACCATTTACATTAGGAATTTTTTCAATTGTTGTAGGGTCAACTCCTGGTCACATATTCTTTCATGTTGCATATAGACTTTTTAGGGACAAAGTCAACCCATGTTTGCATGACCATACTTCAATAATTTATCATTCCTTAAAATTTAAAGAAAACATGATAATGGTGAAACAATTCCTACTCAATCCCCTCCTACTTGGTTACCCTTCCCAACATTTCCTTTAGGGCTCCAATTTTTTCAAAATATTCTTTAATCAATGCTGTTTTGAAAAAGGCCTCAGTGTGTATGTCCATGGTTTTAATATAGTGGAGATTTGATTAAATTAGGGTACCTCAAACTCATTGAATCTCATTTACCTTCAAAAAGCACCTAATCTTGGCCACACGAGATTGAAGAGCTTCATCATATAGATTAAGTTCACATCATTGAGATTCCTCTACAAATTCGTCCTTGGCCACTTTATGACATGAATTCTGTACGAATGATATTTTCCAACCAAACCCTCACATAAATGATATGATTTGGTATATGGAATCATTTCACCATTCAATTCAGTGATCCTACCCTCTTATCTTATAAAACAAGCTCCAAATTTGCAAAATGGCTTGGACACAAGCTAGGTTCTACAATGGGAGACAATATGTAAGTATTGGGAATTAGGTAGCCTCATCTTCACTACTCCCCACATGATTGAGAAAATAATTGGTTGAGGGATGGAAAGAGTAACTTATCTTAGAATGTGCATCATCCTAGGGTGATCACATTCAAAGAAAATTGTTTTATGCTCTAATAACATGGCTCTATTGGTATGCTTCATAACTCTCTTAAGGTTGCCTCTAAGGTTAGGATAAATGAATGAAAAATCTAATGAATCATCTTTCCAGTACTTTTTGAGGTTTTATAGGCCAATTTTATCCTTAAGGCCACATTCCTATATGTACATTCTTGTTGGAGCATGCATAGAAGGTTAGCCCCATTCTTATAATCATGAGAATCCATAGTGTTAAAGTTACCACATAGTAATGGGTGGGCCTGTTGTTACAGGTGAATCCTCCTGTAGAAAAATGGATTCCCTCTTGGTATCTAGACCCTTAAAACCAAGACAGAAAGAGTGCTATCATTGGTCACTGACATCCTTTTAGATCTAATTAAGCTAATGAAATGAAAAGGAAGAAGAAAAGTGTACCTTTTTTAAATGGCGTTTGTCCTCGCAAAATCCAAGTTGAGCTTCAATCCCAAGCTCCTCGATAGGTCCTGTAGCACAAACAAAGATACAACAAACCTCCTATTCTACTGAGATTAGTTCAAATATAGATCTATCTACTAGAGACAAGTTCATGTGAAACAAGCATAAACTTGAAAGAAACAGGCCAAGCATGTATATATATTAATGAGAACAAATGAAGAGTACTTACAATCCTCTAATGAAGGTGCAACAACTTCTTCCAACTCTCCTTGTCCAACCCCTTTGCTCAAGTAATCTACACTGATTATGCTTCAATGACATCTCACTTATGGGATCATAAGTTTGGTGTAATTCTCAATCTCCATATATGATTTCACCATGAGGAGGCCTCCTTATATAGGCTTGGAGAGGCCTAACCACTTGAGAGACCTTTGGGATAAGTTGAGGATTCCTCTCCTTCAGTTGTGGATCTCCCCTAAGATCATGCCTCAACCTCAGATTCGAATCCAACCACCTTCATATATTGAGGGGATTCTTCCTTGATTTCCTCCAACAAACCAAATTTCTCCCAAAAAAGGCTAGCGCTCCCTCAAAAAGGGACACAGAGCATTGGAACGCTCCCCTAGAAGAGAGTACAGAGCGCCAACTCTCCTTGACAGTATGTAGGGGAGTGCTCCCTTACAAATTTGACTTTTGAGTGGCTTTTTGAGTGGCAAAAGGCTTGTAATCCTTGTCAATTGGTTTATCTTCTTCAAGACTAGTCTTTGAGGTGTCTTAAGTGTTTTTATGATGTCGTTAGAGAGACGACATAGACACGATAATGTTCATGACACTTGCGACACTTGCAACCAATATGCAACACTATGCGACACTTGCGATATTTGTAACGACGACACTAGCCATCATTGCAATGAGTGATTTTGATGTGTAACACCTATATAAGGCACTCTAGTTTCCAGTCCCATAATATTTCTCTCTTTTTCTTCATTAGGTGCATATGATTTGGCAAATCCAATAACTTATTCCTCGAGATTAAGAATTACCCATACCACTCTACTAGATGGGTCCATTTCATGGTCGATGATGCATGCAAATAATTTAGGCGAGAGAAGGGTGGTTTCCTCCTTTTACCCTCCTAATTCATGGTATGAAATAAAACAATCTCAAGATAGATGTAATTCAACTATGTGCTTAACATAAAACCAATCACTTTTGCTTCCTGTAAACCCAAAATATCTAATTTTAAATCAACGAGTGAATTCTATGAACCATGGTTTTCCTCACTAACTTTGTAACACCCCTCTTATTCCATGATTCAACCTTCATTGTAAAATTTCCACAAAAGAACCCATGCCCTCACCATCGTTACCACTTAACTCTGAGTAAGAGTTTGTAGTCACAATTTTTTTTTCTAATGCATGCATTAACCCCCCTATTTAGAGTATTTTTCTTAATTCTTCTCTTTTCTTTTCTAATGTCAATAGAGGACTTCCCATCCAAATTTAGATGAGGATAGCTATCCTTTTGACCCCCCCCCCAAAGGAGGAAGCAACATGAGAGGATGTAGTGGGTTCCTTACTTGCGACTGTGCTTATTATCTTGGATAGAGTTGATACATGGGTGTCTTTTCTCTTAGATGGGGCTTTGTGAGACACATTTCCTTTTCACCTCTTCAACCCATTCACTACCTTCAATGGAGGCCAAAATATTTTTGTATTTAGATGTTAAGGTAACGATCGAGGGGGTATTAGAAGAGTCAACCATTTCTAACATTGGAAACTAGGCTAATCATATGGTTAGGAATTTGGCAACAAAAGAAAGTGTTTGGAAGGTTGATTTACATAATGGGTTGATAAGTGACCTTTGGGATGACTTTAATAAAATCATCCTCATGCAAGATTTGGGACATGTTGAACTTATTGTAGACATGCTTTTGAGGCTGACTTTTAAAGAAATGTTGGGGTGCATGACAAATGCATTGCCCAAGAGGAGTTGAAATGTGCTTAAGGAAATCCCAATATTTCATATGGAGGCATAATAATTCAACCCAAACGAGACAACACAATTAAGCATAATTGTTTGCCTAGAATTTATCATACCACTCAGATAATACCGCTACAGTATTATAACATGTCGAGGGGATACACATGAACACCTCTAAAGTATGACTATTCTCTTTGAAAGAGAACTAGATTTTTTTTTATCAAGTTCCCAGTGGTTGTGAAAATCCAACTATATGTCTCCGAAGCCTCTTCAACCCAAGCCCTAGTGATATATTCAAGTGCAAATTTACCTATTAAGTAACCTAAAATGTTCAACACCTCAAACCTTCACAAACAAAAGAATATTCATTAAGAAGAAATTTAACACAAGTCTCATCAACATGAATCTCAATGATTTCTGGTAAAATTCCAAAAATTATGAGAGACATTTAATGACACCATTGCTGACACCAATATTGGCTTCCATAGAAAATCCTTCCAACTTTTGCATAGTAATATTAGGAAATGGGGCAACCATTTGGCCCCCTCAAGCCTTATGACCACCAAGACAAGGCTCACAAATTAGATCACAACATTAAAGACGGTTAGATATGAATGTAACTATGATTAGATGGCCAATAAAAACGACCAATATGATCAACATTGAGTGATCACATATGTAGGATCACTTAAGGATAAACCTTTGTGATTATTACCCTCATCGAAAGGGTAGGAGAACATTTTTGTACATTGTTAAGGAAAAACCACAAGTAACAATGTTTGTTTTTGGGCTTATTAATTAAGGTTCGTTATGATGTAATTCTAGCATTATATTCTCTCTTATAATAAGTTATGTTTTACAATACACCTTTAATTTCCAACTTACATCATTGAATTTGTAACAAAATGTATCGTGGCATGATGGCCATTTGTTCTTGTGTCATCACCACATTATAAATTTTGGTAGAGTTTTAGTGTTTGACTTTGTAATCTCTTGGATTTTCTTGGAGAATTAAAAAATTCAAACTCCACTTTTGGAATGGACAAGATGATATCTACGAAGAAATTTTTGATCCCAACGTGGGATCTTTGAGTATTGACACGACTGTGGAAATTTTGAGAACCCATGATCAAAAAAAATTTAGAAATTTCATATCAATACTTGAGGTTCCTCATATCTGTTTCCTATAAAATTTCAACCTTATGGCTGAATCTAAAATATTAATTACATCATCATATACTTCACTTTTTTCCGACCAAAATCACTAGGTAGCCCAAGAAAACAAATACCAAAAAAATGCATTTCAACGGAAAATATTCCCAACCTTAAGGGCTCAATCTCCCTCACAAATAGATCTAGAAAATACTTTATAAAAATAGATTTATTACATCTTTAAATATGCCCCTTTAGTTCCTTCTTAGCTTGTTAAATCACTTAAAAAATCTTCTAACTATTCATGACAAATAAACATATCAAACTACCCTAGAAACTACTCATTAACATGAGAAACACAAGTGTGATCATTTGGACAATATGCATACCATCATATTATTAGAATATGGTACATGTCCTATCCACTTATCACAAGCCGAGACACTCCAATTGAATCCAAGCCTTAGCTAGAGAATCCACCAATTATCACAACCTAGCAAGACATGAAACCAAGCTACTCCTAGCTGCTCCAAGGCTAAAAAAAAATTAACATCAACACCAACAAGTCCACCTTTGGTATCCCACTTTCATCACACAAGCCTTATAAGATATTATCCAAGATTTCATCACACAAGCTCTCAATATTCTTTTCTCCTCTAGAACTCATGTATTAATTTAGGGTTTACAATACTCAAACCATAGGCATTCTTTCATCACACAAGCACAAAGGCTCCAAGACAATCCTTATCACTAGCCTTCCAAACCTCTTGTCCATCCTAAGGTTTTCATCCCACAAACCATAGGTTTTCTTGTCTTGCATCACACAAGCACCAAGACCTCTAGATAATGCTACAATGAAATATCATGAGTACATAAACATAATCTCCAAGTCTTTTTTAGGATAAGCATCACACTAAGATCCAAGACACTACTATTCCTATATTTCTCCATGTTATTTCTCTAGGGTTTACATCACACAAATCCTATGTCTTATTTTCTTACACCACAGATGTGTTAATACCTAAGATATTTCCTAGCGCTAGCATTCATATATGTTGAAATAATGTAACTGCAAAGTGTATTCTTATTATTATTTGATATATTATTCATTGGATCAATCCCCATTGTGGATTGATCATGTCGGCTATTGTAAAAGGACCAAATCCCCTTTTGCAGATTGGTCATAATGTAATTGTAAAAGGCAAAAGAAGAATTCGGCCCCNAATCCCCATTGTGGATTGATCATGTCGGCTATTGTAAAAGGACCAAATCCCCTTTTGCAGATTGGTCATAATGTAATTGTAAAAGGCAAAAGAAGAAGTCGGCCCCAAAATATATCAAGAGGCCCCGAAATATAATAAAGGTGGTTACAACCACCCAATTTGAGAAGTCGGCCCTGCCAGAGAAGAGACACTTCACACGTGCCAGATTTGTATAAATAAGGAGGCTAGCACCTCACTTAGACACACACCTCACTTGCTCATTGAGAGACAAGTTTCGGAATTGCAGTTGGAGAAGAGAGAGAGAGAGAGTGGCGCATCTTTGGGAGAGGATATTTTGTATTAGCTTGAGTTATCTCTTGGCATTGTATTGACTATCTATAATAAGAAAGTTTTGCTGGGTTTTCTTCCCCTAGAGGGTTTCCTAAGATAAATGCTGTGTCTCTTGTGATTGTGTATTTCTCAGTGATCTTGTGTTATGCTATTTTTATCTATTGAAATGCAAAGAACTATAATAATGGCTTAAAAATTAACATGGTTTCAGAGCCAAGCTAAAGAGAGAATCTTTCACAAGAGAAAAGTGAAAAACGTCACTGTTATCGTACATGAAAATTAGGGCTTTTTGTTGGTGAGGTACTTCAGCCCTAAAACCATCTAGAAAAGTGTGCCCTCCCCCAAGGATAATTTTGGCACCTTCAGTGTACCTTTTCATTGTCTAGATCTCCCGAAAAGTGAAACCCTAGTTTCACAAAGTACCAGAAAACTAAAAAACCAGAGTACCAGAAGTACCAGAAAACCAGAAGCACCGGTCCAGAAATCTGCAGATCAAGTTTGAGGGGGTAAAATTTGGATTTTCAGAAATCTGACTGCACCAACTTACTCGCCTCAGCTAACTGCATCTATCCCCTGGATCCGAATTTCAAAATTTGAAGTTTGAAAAATTAGGGTTTCCTCATAAAACCCTATGTTGCAGTTGTAGTTGCAGTCTCAGAACTAGTTGTAGTTGCAGTTGCAGTCGTAGTACCAGTTGCAATCAACCTTGAAGTTTTTAAGAGTTGGTAATGATTACCGCTGTTGCCAGATGGTGCCACTATCTTCAAACACTATCAGAGGTATGTACTCACATATGCTTAAATGGATAAACCTTAAAGAGTACTTGCAAGAGAAGGGATCTCTTGCCATAGATCCAGAAGGATCTCAAGGTCCAACACATTCAAAAGAATGATGCAACCCAAGTGTGATTATTCTGATATGCATCTATTTGTTATGACATTATTTTGATCAGTGTTGCATGTTGAAGCTATGATCAAATTATTATATGGATTAAAGTAGAGATCATAGAGTTTATTCTCTAACCTAACCTTTTGTCAAGAGAGCATATTTTCCTAGTACAAAAGACAGGTTGAAGAAAACACTTGTCATCTTGAGTGAAGGAGACTTGGAAGAAAAGTAGTAGCACTCTAGGTTCCAGGAGAAACCTTGTGTGTTAGTTCCAGGTTGCCGTGGAGGAATGTTTGATCACAACACTTTGAGAATGTTGACCTCATTTCATATTGTATTCCTTACCCTAATCTTTGATTCAGACAAGTTACAAGTAATATCTCTAAAGGAGCTACTGTGATGATTGTTCATGCTATTACTTTATATTATCAAAAGAATATTACTCTTGCCTGCTATTTTGTTGATCTTGCTTCAGGTCACACGTAATAACCCCGAGGAAGATATAGTGAAGGTTGCAGAAGGAAACGTGCTAAAGGAGAGACCATAAATGAAGAAATCATCATTGGAAAAGAAGAAGGTGGCTTGCATAAGCTAAAGGGTCACTCAGAAGCTGCCATGACCCACGCCATTGAGAATCCATGTGAACTTTAGCATAGAAGATTAGCTCACATCAACTACAAGGCACCACCATACATATGCAAAGTGGTCACAGGTTTACCAGAACTCAAGGTTGACCATGAAGGTGTATGAAATGCATGTGCACAAGGGAAGAACCTCAAGAACCCTTTTCCGAAGAGAGACAACAAAGCAAAAGGAGTCTTAGAACTCATCCATTCAGATGTGTGTGGCCTAATGCCATCGTCCTCCATGAGTGGGTATGTATACTATGTATCATTCATTGATGATAATTCTCGTAAGACCTGGTTGTATTTTTTTTAAATCTAAAGATGAAGTGTTCAGCAAGTTCAAGGAATTCAAAGCCTTCATAGAGAATCTTTTTGAAAGAAAGATTAAGATACTCAGGTCAGATAATGGAGGAGAATATACCTCAAAAGAGTTTGTGAACTTCTGCAAAGATGTTGGTATCAAGAGGGAACTCACTAATCCCTATAATCCTCAACAAAATGGTGTAGCTGAATGGAAGAACATAACGATAATGGAAGCTGTGAAGACTATGATCCATGATCAAGATCTTCCTATGTGCTTACGGGAAGAAGTAGCAATGGAAACTGTATATGTGCAGAACCGATTGTCCCATAGTGCACTTGGGCTCAATACCTCGGAAGAATTGTTCACTGGAAAGAAGCCAAAGGTAAGCCATCTCAAAATATTTGGCTGCCCAATATTTATTCATATACCGAAATAGAAGAGAAACAAGCTAGAACCTTCAGGAAAGAATGGAATATTTGTGGGATACTGTGAGGTCTCCAAGGCCTTCAGAATCTATATACAAGGTCACTTTCACATTGAAATAAACAGGTATGTAACCTATGATGAAGATGCAATTCTCAAGAAATCAAGAAGATGCCAACTTGAAGAAGTATATGAAGAGGAACCCGTAATCCCCAGAACTGTAGTGAGGGAGGTTCCTAGAGACGCAGAACCAGTGAGGGAAGTCGTAACTTCCCCTGATGAGGAAATTCTAGAAGAGCATGATATATTAGAAGTTCAAGAACCTCCTCAGATGACGATCCTCCATAAAAGAAAGCCATCTTAGGCTAGAGAGCTTATTCAATATGGAGAGAAGTATGGTGTTCCCGAAGGAACTACAAGATAGGTGAAAAGACCAAATCCATTCTCTAGTTATACGGCTTTGATGTGTGATCTTCTAGAGGAGGAGCCTACCTGCTTTGAATAATCTATTTAGAGGAAAGAATGGGCAGATGCCATGACAGAGGAATACCAATCCATAATAAAGAACAAAGTATGGGAAATAGTTCCCAGACTGAAGAGTGAAGATGTGGTATCCTCCAAATGGCTCTTTAAAATAAAACATGCTGTTTATGGAAGTATTGAGAAGTATAAAGAAAGATTTGTCACTCGTGGCTTTTCTCAAAAGGAAGGCATTGACTATGACGAGACATTCGCTCCTGTAGCCAGATACACTTTGATCAGAACCATCATATCTCTTGCAGCTAAGATGAAGTGGAAGTTACACTAGATGGACGTGAAGACAACTTTCCTAAATGGTGTCATTGAGGAGGAAGTGTATATAGAGAAACCTTAAGGATTTGAAGTTGAAAACATGAAGTCTCATGTTTGCAAATTGCAGAAAGCCTTATATGGATTGAAGCAAGCTTCTAGAGCTTGGTATGGCCAGATAGATAGTTTCTTGATGAGCTTGTGCTTTACCAAGAGTAAAGCAGATTCGAACCTCTACTTCAAGGTTATGACGATGAGCCAGTGATACTATTGCTATATGTGGATGACTTATTCTTAACTGGAGAATAAAATCCCATCACCGAATGTAAGAAGAGACTTGCTTCACAATTTGAGATGAAAGACCTTGGCCTAATGAATTATTTCCTAGGTCTTGAGGTATGGCAGAGTTCAGAGAGGATATTCCTTAACCAAGGGAAGTATGCAGTCGAAATCCTAAAGAGATTCGACATGTTGGAATGCAAGTCCATGAATACACCCATGGAAGCGAAGCTGAAGTTGCTGGTTGACACTTCGTCATAATTGATTGATGCCATGCTGTACAGACAGATTATTGGATCGCTGATGTACCTGATGAACACCAGAACAGAGATTTTTTTTTCCGTGAACACCTTGAGTTAGTTTCTGGTAGAACTTAGACATGTTCACCTAGTGGCTGCAAAACATGTGATGAGGTACCTTAAGGGTACAATAGACTGTGGTCTTAGCTATGATGGAGATCATGATTTCACATTGAGTGGATATACTGATGCAGATTGGGAAGGAAGTGTTTCTGATAGGAAAAGCACTTCAGGATGCTATTTCAGTTTGGGATCAACCATGATATCATGGAAGAGTAGGAAGCAATCCCACATTGCTCTCAGCACAGTGGAAGCATAATACATTGCTGCATGTTCTTCCACCTGCAAAGCTATATGGCTTCGAAAGTTGCTGACCAACCTATTTGACCTAGAGATGGAAGCAACCACAATCCTATGTGACAACCAGAGCTGCATAAAGATGATAGAGAATCCTGTATTCCATGACAGGTCGAAGCACATAGATATTCGTTATCATTACATCCATGACATGGTGCAGAGAGAAGCTATAAAGCTCCAGTACGTTAGCATGTATGAACAGGTTGCTGATGTGTTGACCAAGCCTCTATCTCGTGTAAAGTTTGATCACTTTTGAGATAAGCTTGGTATAGTCTGAAAGGACCTTCCTTGAAAGGAGGAGTAGTTTCTATGATGAGACATCTCTTGCTTCCAGCTTCAGTGCTGTGACGTAAAGCAAGAAGATGTGATGAGACTAGTACTATGCTTACGGCTTGACAACTGTGACGTAAATCCAGTCTAGTATCTTGCTTCCAACTTGAAGGTTGTGACGTAAAGAAAGACGATGAGATGAGACTAGCACTATGCTTCCGGCTTGAAAGCTGTGACGTAAAGCCAGTCTAGTATCTTGCTTCCAACTAGATGGTTGTGACATAAAGCAAGAAGATGTGATGAGACTAGTATTGTGCTTCCAGCTTGACAGCTATGACGTAAAGCCAGTCTAGTATATTGCTTCCAACCTGATGGTTGTGACGTAAAGAAAGACGATGAGATGAGACTAGCACTGAGCTTCCAACTTGACAGCTATGACATAAAGCCAGTCTAGTATCCTTCTTTCAGCTTGATTGCTGTGATGTAAAGTAGGACGAGTTTCTTGCTTCCAGCTTGATTGCTGTGACGTAAAGTGCAATTTTGGAGAGAGAATGCAACTGCAACTGACATTTTGGTTTGGTTTGGACTTTCTCTTGGTTATGGTTTGGACTTTCTGCTTGGTCTTTGGTTATTCTTTCTTAGTGAGCTAGCCTTGGAGAAAGGTATGCTACCTTGGTTGTCTATTGGATTACTTCCATAACTATTATGTCTGTCAAGGTTAAGGTGCTCGGGGCTGGCCTTTGTGCCTATGATTGGGTGACAATATTGCTATATTATCTATGGTGAAACGAGCACACCTATTTTTCTAATGCTTGGTTCTTATGGGATGGAGAAGAGGCTGACCCTCTCTCTTGAGAAATGAATGATGAAACTACGGATCGATGTGGATGATCCATTCACCCTCTCGAATTGTTTCCCCTACATGAACACCCGTGGAATAAAAGATGAGACATTGAAATGTCAAGATGGATCAAATTGCTCACAGGAAACACACGAACCAGAATAAGAATGCAAATTGAATTTGGCCCACCCCATATTAATCATCTTGCCTCTGTTAATGGAATGCGTAAGAAATGAGACACAAAGAGTGGAATTAATATTGTCAGTATGAGAGAGCGGATACAATTAGTGATCCCCATGGCTCTTGTACCCACAATCTTCCTTGATCTGATCCTCCCACACTTCGAACGATGAGGGGAGTAAATATTTGGGTTGGTGATGGGGAGAGACATTAATACCATGAGATATCTTGGAAATATGGGCTCCTAGGTGGCTTTTTGGATGACCTCTATCTGTCTAGGGTCGAAGTCAAGCGGACACCCCATCTGGGGTAGTTCCAGGTATTCTTTCTTCATGCTTTAAACTTGATTTGTTTTGTAAATTCTATGTACGCCATTAGAATTATGAATTATGAATCCAAGAAGGACAAGTGATGATGAAATACCCAAAAACTAAATATTTTTTTTAAAACAAAGTCAATATTTTCATTTCCCTTATAGAACATAGTATAGGCATGTATAGAACAGAGTATGGAACCGAGCACAAGCATGTATATAACATAGTATGTTGGACAACTGAGAGGGGGGGGTGAATCATTTGTTACCTAGATTAAACAATTATGCTCATTTTAAATTCATTACAAAACTCTCAATGATGATCACAATAATGCAGGGAAGTAAGCAATAGAACATTCAACATCATTCACACATACGAGATACACAGAGACAAATATTTCCTGAGGAAACCCATAAAGGGTAAAAACCTTTTCTTCTTTATATGATAAGTAATCTTTACATTCTGTACATTATCATACTTATGAGAACCAACTCATAATGAGGCTACAACCTCTGTTTTGCAAGCTGCTACTTGCTAAGAGCACCAACTCTCTGGATTCTCTAGCACCCACTAGAAGGAAGCACCGACTCCCTGGTTTCTCTAGCACCCACTAGAAGGAAGCACCAACTCCCTAAGAGTTCCAACACCAACTGGATGAAAGCACCAAATTCCTAAGAGTTCCAGCACTAATTGGATGGAAGCACCAACTTCCAGTTACACAGGCACCAACCTGTATATCAGAGAACCAATGTTCTCCCTTACACCACCCTACCACCCTGGTTTCTCTGGCTGCAACCAGATGGAAGCTACAAATTCCTGTGTTCAAGAACCCACTTGAACCTCTGAGGACAACAGTCCTCCCTAGCACCTCCCAACCACCCTGAAATATAAATCTTTGCTATAGAAAATTTATCACAATGATACAATATTTATTAATGGCTTACCGGTCTCATCACTGTTCTACTACACTGCTCTACTATACCTGCATCAGTGTCTTCCTACACACTTTCCTTACGCTTTATGTTCTTCTGCCTTTTATGCTCTGTGCGCCATGTCCCTTCTATGTACCATTCCTCTTCTGTGCATTTCAGCAACTGCACTCTGATTCCTTCTACACCCATGAATCACACTTAACCGTCAACAATCTCTTCTCTGTTTTGTGTTTTTATCCTCTATGTGCCTCTTCTACATCCTCTATTCACAATGCTTCTGCATTCTCTCCCCATGTCGAGTGCTCTGCTTGATCATCATTGCAACTCTTCAGCTTCTCTGGCGGTTAAACCCATGCGTCCATCATCACTGGGTATTATGTCGAGATTCCTTAGCCTCTCCAGCAGTCGAGACTCTTTGTCTTCTCTGTCACAGTTGAGATCATTCCCTCTGTTGCAATTCCAGGCTCCAATGGTCTTACATCTGTCAATAACCTCTATGAACAGTCTTCATTCCACTGGAAGATGCCTCGAGACTCTTCATATTCTCTAGTGATCACCTTGAAGTCTCTTTGAGTCCTCTGGCATAAACCATTAGTCGTTTCTAGCAGTTACACTATGAACCTATTGAGCCTTATGCCTTTGGCACCTTTCACCTTTCCTTTCGCATGTGGCCTTAGGCGGTGACCACACACCTGTTCAGAAGGTTCTTTTGTGACTTGTGTTTCGTGTATCTGGGGATGAGGCATCTCGACTCTCCAAGTCACGATATCTGAAATGGAGCTTGGTTGCACTAGCTCCTTCCTCCATATTCCACAGATGTGACCACTGGTTGTGACCACAGCCTTATTCGAAACTACATTTCACAATTTCGCATTTCGCGAATTTGTTGCGAGTCACTCTGACTCTTCCAACTCCCGATCACGAAATGGAGCCTTGCAACTTGCAAGCTCCTTCCTTCACATGCCCATAGTTGTGACCAAGCATTTATTTATAAAGTTCTTTCATGATTTCTCATTTAGGAATTCCTACATTTCAGCATTCCTGTGGAGAAGTATCTCGACACTCCAAGTCACAAACCTCGAAATGATCGGAAGGTATTTCAGCGTTTCAACATTTATGTGATGAAGTGTTTCAACACCTCCAATCTCTCAGCATATGAAACTCCGAAATGGAGTTAGATCAACGGTCCATGATATCCCTTTGATCGACAACTCAGATTAAGTCGTGGTTTCACATTTCGCGANCATTCCTGTGGAGAAGTATCTCGACACTCCAAGTCACAAACCTCGAAATGAT
Organism: Picea mariana; assembly: GCA_032191745.1. Lineage (NCBI taxonomy): Eukaryota > Viridiplantae > Streptophyta > Pinopsida > Pinales > Pinaceae > Picea > Picea mariana. The sequence goes on along the minus strand of JASDQU011378498.1, from coordinate 2,244 downwards.
CGGAAGGTATTTCAGCGTTTCAACATTTATGTGATGAAGTGTTTCAACACCTCCAATCTCTCAGCATCTGAAACTCCGAAATGGAGTTAGATCAACGGTCCATGATATCCCTTTGATCGACAACTCAGATTAAGTCGTGGTTTCACATTTCGCGATTTCAACATTCTTGTCGTGAGTGTTCTTGACACCTCCAACTCCCGGTATCCAAAACTCCGAAATGGAGTTAGATCAATGTATTTCGGCGTTTCGCATTTCGATGTTTCGACATTCTTGTTGTGAGTGTCCTTGACACCTCCAACTCCCGGTATCTGAAACTCCAAAATGGAGTCAGATCAACGTATTTCGATGTTTCGGCATTCTTGTCATGAGTGTCCTTGACACCTCCAATTCCCGGTATCCGAAACTCCGAAATGAAGTCAGATCAACGTATTTCGACGTTTCTCATTTCGCCATTTCAACCTTCTTGTTGTGAGTGTCCTTGACACCTCCAACTACCGGTGTATGAAACCTCGAAATGTCATGGTTTCTCATTTCACAATTTCATCATTCTTGTCGTGAGTTTCTTCCTTGACTCCTGGAGTTTTCACTTCTAATCTTGCCATGCGATCATCATTGTGATGTTGGTCTTGATCTTTGCCATCAATGAAAAACACGCATACTCTGCCTCTGTCTGAAAAACATGCCAATAATATCCCCCTTTGGCATTGATGGCAACCCCTTGAAGAACGTCCAACTATACTACTGTAGCATCCTTGAAATTACCACACTTTCTCCCCCTTTGACATCAATGTTAAAGAAGAAACACGCTCCCCCTGAGCTGTTGCAGTACATACTCCCCCTGTCAACTATGAGTAGCTTAGAGATACAACAGATATTCAATAAGTACCCCCCCTGACCAGGTGACCAGTTTAAATGAAAGAAGTTATAACCCCCAACTTTTGATGAAGATATCCAAAAGGGGCCGCTGCTAACGGTTTAGTAAAGATATCAACAATCTGTTCTATGGAAGAAATATAATTCAGCTGAACAATTTTGTTTGTAACTTGTTCTCTGAGAAAATGGTATTTTATTGGAATATGCTTAGTCTTGGAATGAAGAACATGATTCTTGGAGACACTAATGGCACTGGTGTTATCACAGTGAATTGTAATCAGATTAGTATAGTTTACCTTCAAATCTGTAAGAGTTTGGATCATCCACAAAATCTGAGTGCAGCAAGTAGCAGCAGCAATGTACTCTTCTTCTGTAGTTGATAAGGAAATAGATCCTTGCTTTTTACTAAGCCATGCTACTAATGAGTCACCCAGAAAGAATGCTCCTCCACTTGTGCTTTTTCTCTCATCAACACAGTTTTCCCAATCTGCATCTGAATAAGTAGTTAACTGAAAATTCTGATTTCTGGGATACCACAGACCATAAGTCATTGTTCCCTTCAAGTATTTGAATATCCTTGTGACAACTACCAAGTGACTTTGTTTAGGAGATGCCTGATAACGACCTACCATTCCAACAACTTGCATTATATCAGGATGGGATGCTGTGATTTACAAAAGACTGTCTATCATTGATCGGTATGTCCTTTGATCAACATCAGGTGGCATATCATCTTTACTGAGCTTGCAACCAACCACCATAGGTGTACTAATAGGAGAGGAATCCTCCATCTGAAATTTCTTCAACATCTCTTTCAAATATTTTTCTTGAGAGATAAATATTCCTGCAGAACTCTGATTTACTTGTAAACCAAGAAAATATGATAGTTCTCCTATCATGGACATCTCAAACTCTGTTTGCATAGATTTAGCAAACCACTGGACAGATGATTCATTAGTACAACCAAAAATAATATCATCTACATGAACCAAAACAACTAGTAGATTATCACCTTCAGACTTAATGTAGAGATTGCTGTCAACAGTACCTTTCTTGAACCCTTTGTCTTGTAAAAATTTGTCCAGTCTATAATACCAAGATCGTGGTACTTGTTTCAGTCCATATAAGGCCTTCTTCATCTTGCAAACATAATTAGGATTATCTGTCAATGAGAATCCTTCAAATTGCTCCATATATACTTCTTCCTCTAGATCTCCATTAAGAAAAGCCGACTTAACATCCATATGATACACTTTAAAGTTCTTATGGCATGAATATGCAAGGAACATTCTGATGGCTTCCAATATTGCCACTGGTGCAAAAGTTTCATCAAAGTCCTGACCTTCAACTTGTGCATACCCTTTACAGACC
>JASDQU011378496.1:0-12233 GCA_032191745.1 Picea mariana | reverse complement strand
TTGCAGGACGCAGCTGATGTAGCTAATCCATTAGCCAGAATATTCTGTCCTCTCGGCATTACCTGCAAGTCAACCTCGTTAAAACACTTCAAAGCATCAAGAGCTGCATTCCTGTAGGCTCTAAGGCGTGGGTGTTTAGAAACATATTCACCTTTAATTTTATTAATAATTAATTCAGAGTCACCCCTTACCATTATTTGCTTAGCACCAACCTTTTTCAAAAGCTTCAGACCGAGCATTAAAGCTTCATACTCGACAATGTTGTTGGTGCAATGAAAATTTAACTTATACGAGTGATTTTCTGAATACCTTTTTCGGTGATTATGCAACCAGACTCCAGCTCCTGCTCCTTCTTTACTCACAGCTCCATCAAAATCCATACTCCAGAAGTTAGCGGGTAGATCTTCCATGATTTCATTTTCCCTCTTTGCTGCCTCACCGCTTTCTGGACCTTCATCTTGACTAGCTACATCGTCTGTCAGCTGAGTACCTTGCTCTTCGGTATGACTATCATTGTACAAGATGAATGAATCTAAATCTGAATGGGCAGAGTAAAGGGGGTAATTATGAGGCTTCTCTTGACTGTTGACCATATACTTCATCAGTGTTTCCCTGTATAACCTCCTCTGTTGTCCAAACACTGGGATAGTGGCATAAGACATATCCAGCTGCAAAGTTCCTTTCAACTTAGCTCCCCAAGACCGGGACAGTAACATACCATATTTTGGCGGGATGTCTGCAACCACCACGTCCATTACCATACTTTTCGAAGGGATCTGAACCAGAGTGATGCAGAGGTCCTTAATCAAACCAATGCATTTGAATTTGCTAGAGTCAAACGAGTGTAAGTCTTTGTAAGGCCTAGTGACTTCCAATCCCAGTTTTTCCATTACTTCTTTGGGCATCAAATTATGTGAGGCACCTGAATCTAACATGGCTTTATGCAATATTAAATCGTGTATGTTCAAACTGATGTAAAAGGGAGTTACATCTCTGGTATCATCTCGGCCATTCACTTCAGGCCCGAAGAGAAGTTCGGGGTGGTCGTCAGCAAGATTCACAGTGTCCGAATGAGTCATTGATCCAATAGACAGGGCTCTGGTGCCTATGTCAGGTTCAATGGCTAACGCTTTTAGTACCTTTGACCGATAACCGCCTCGTTTCACCAATTCTGTAAGTGGGATAGGGATTTTAATTTTGGCCAATTCTACTTCTAGGCTAAAAGGTGCGGAAGTCCGGGTCTGACTCGTCGACTCTGGTTGGTCCACCCTATTTTTTCACTCAGAAGGACTGGGAGGATCATCAGATGGAACCTCGGGTTGTGCTGATATTTTCAATATGGTGACGTTTTTCTTCAACGGGGGTTCAGTTCTATTCTTCTGAGAAACTTTAACAGGAGTATTTTCAGTAGAAGGCTCAGGGGCTTTCTTGGGTTCGACTGTATTTTGTGTTTCGGTCGTCTTTTTAGAAGAGACCCCTTCTGTATTTCTGCTGCGCAGATTATATTGCCTGCGTCCCTCTAGAATAGCATTCTCGAGGAACTGTTGTGCGTCATCTTCGGTTTCCTTGCTTATCTTTGTTTGATTTAGCAGGAAGAGTTCCTGCTCTTCTTGAGTGAGGAAAATGGTCTCATTATCATGGATACCCATGAGGTTAATTTGAGTGTCCTCCAATTCTTCAATTATTTCCCCCCCATCATCAGCATAGTTTTCCTGCAGAGGAGGTCTAATTGGTTGATCTGGGCCTCTCTGTTCTCTTTGATCCCTTTGCTCTCTTTGTCTGATTTGAGGAGGGTTTCTCCTGAAATTGGGGTTCCAAATATGAGGAGCAGGTGTGTCGTCTCTCGGATGATTTCTGTCTGAAATACCAGTTCTTTCTATCAATAATGATAAGGATCTGACTACAGTATCCATTTTGGAATCGTTGTTAGACGTGGAAGGTTCTTCCTTGATCGTGACTCTCCTTTCAGATCTTTGACGTGCCCGTTTTGCCAACAGATTGGCCTCCACGTTGATAGCAATCTTTTGCATATCTTCCAGGGTGGCAGAATCTCTTTCTCTTAATTGATAAGACATGTCAGCATCGAATGCATCAGGAAATTTAATTAATGCCAAACCCAGGGGAGGTTTGATTTCAGTTGGGATTGCATTATACAAGTTGTTAAAACGGGTACAGTAATCTTGGACAGATTCGCCTTGATTTCTTTTTATGTTCTCGTACTCTGACGGTATTTGGAGGGGATTTTTCTTTACCCCCCATCTGTCAAGAAAACTTCTTTGGAAAGCGACAAGGTCAGGGATCGACGCGGCGGGTAAGGCTTTGAACCATTTTTTGACCTCCCCTATCAGACTCTGGGCGAAAAGTCTCATCTGAACGTCAACTTCATCAACTTCTTGCAAATCCAAGTAGTCGTTCATTTTATCCACATGTTGTTGTGCATTTAAAGGTCCAGTTGCATCAAACTGTGGGATTCTAGTCTGGTAGTCTTGGGGCATGGCATGCAGTGGTGCGGCTAGTACCAAAGGAGCATAACGAGCTGCCATGATGGGCGGAGGAGGTGGTAATATGGCCTGGATGGCAAGGGGGGTAGTGACTGAAGACGAGGTTGATGAAGGACTGTGTGGTGCCGAGGTATTTAAACATAGCTTAGTAGTAGGAGACAAGACTTCGGGGGTTCAAGGTTGCAACACCAATGGGTCAAAAACGAGCTTAGATGCGAAGGTTTCGGACCATGTTCTACCAAGGTTTCGTGGCGTAATAAGCTCAAGATCAGTGTTTTGAAGGATATCTAGCCTTCTGAAACAAGAAGGAGACCTGTGGAGAGGAGAATGACTCATTGAACAGGTAGCTAAGGTCTTTCGTTTCAACAAATTCTCGGGATTATCTACCGTTGCTGAGGGTTTTGGATCTGGATGAGATCGAGTGTGGACCTTCTTAGGAGCCAAAACTCTTTTTGGGTTTTTATATATATATATATATTTTTATTTTATGTTGAAAGAAAACTAAGGAAGATTCCTACATTGACGTCGCCTAGCTTCCAGTTGTTCCTGAGTAACTATGTCACGTTCAATGGCCGCCCATGAACGTTCGAGCTCTTCCCGGTTATTGGCAGTCTGGAGGATTATGTCAAAAAGGTTCGACGCAATATGAGTTTGATTCGCTAGTCCGGGCTCAATATTAGGTTGTACTGCTGCAGCGACAATCATAGAGGGACAAAGGAACCAGGAGAGATACTGGAAGTAATATATACAAGGTTAATCAACCTCTAAATATCACTTTCTTCTCAAAATCAATCTTCTTAAGGGAAGTTGTGGGATATCAATTTCAGTTCATCCCCAGTGGAGTTGCCATTTATGTTAGCACTCTATAATTTGCCTAAGGCTGCTAAGGCAAACACAGAGGTAACCTCGAACCACTTCGAGTCTTGGATCTAGCCCTCCAAGACTCAGAGAGGGATCTCTCTATTAGATTTAACTTTGTTTGTAATAAGACTGATGTAAGGCTAGCTATAAAAGCAAGGACAATACAGAGTTTTTGATTTTGAGATGGTTACTTGGGAAAGTAGGGAGAGCCATTGGGCAAATGGGGTCAGCGATTAAAAGTAATTGACATATCAGATTTGGACAAGACTGTTACACAAGGCAAGGCAGCAGAAACATTGGATCAATTTGAGTTTAAATGGCGTGGATGAGAAGATAAATAGGTGAGGAAAAATACAAGCAAATGAGCACTTAAGAATCCCTAAGCTAGCCTTTTAGAAGATAAAAACCAAAATCACCACAAATCGAGAGGCAGAGTATTGGATAATAAATTCCACCCCTATTACTTTCCTTCTGGTGACTGGAACAGAAAACAAATGGTGAAGAAAACCGAAAACACATTAACAAAGAAGAAAGACATCACCAATATCTCTACACAAGAATCCTGAGAACAACATGTACCTCACTGGTATATCATTAAAAATAACAAAGAAATATTCTCTGACTGAAACACAACCGTCACCCAGCAGAGAAAACAAAAATCTCAGCTCTGGACCTCTCACACAGGTCGAGCCTCTCCTCACAGCCCAGTCGAACCCTCTTTCTGCCTTTTACAGATGTATTTATAATGAAAAATCCCCCCAGCCTCAGGAAAAATGCGGGCTCTATCCCTGTTTCTCAAAATAGAAAACAGTTACACCACTCAACACATGTCCATTTTTCTTTAAACAAATAGAACTGCAAGTTAGACAGTGAAATTACAATTGATAACTATTTCTTTCACATCTGGAGTTTGTAGTGTTTTGCTGGAAACTGAGTCGAATCTTCTTAGACAGGAATGCTTTGCCACCTTTAGATTGTCTCCAACAATAAACTGAATGAAAACTGAATATGGTGGCTCGTTTTCTTTTACATCTGATATATTCGAGGAGGTTTAATAATTTTCTGGTGAATGGAGGTTAACAACATCTCATAATCAACAGTCGAATCCTGAGTTGGTTGAGGTATGCTGTCAGTTGTAAGGATTGGTGATCCAATCTCTGCCTAGAAAATGGGAAACTTCTACCATGTGTCCCCTGTTTTTTCTCCATGTATCTGCTATGCCACATGTGCTTAACTGCTCTGCCACCAAGTCTTAACTGCTCTCGGATTTTGGGGATGATCATTTCCTTGTTGGCCGTTCAACTGAAATTCGACTGCCTTGAATGAAGCTGCCACTTGTGATTTAACTGCAGATTTCCATGAATGAAACTGCCACTTGTGTCATTGCCAGGTGTCTTATGTAGCTTCAATGGGTATGATTCTGTGGATACTACATTTACATTGTCAAATTTCCACTGAAACAAAAGACCTGCGTGAAAAGATGAACGTTTGGCTTTTCTTCTATCAACTGTGGAAACCCAAGCTTTATCCAGTCAATCTTTCTGGACTTTAACTATGTTAACTTTCATTGTCAGACTCTGTTTCTTTTTCATGAGAGGCATTGTGTGTTGTTTCCATGGATTTGGTGATCCTCTGTGCATCATCGGGAGTAAACCATTGCTCGTAAGCACTGCTAGTTTCAGAACTAGAGACAGGGYARTCCCTTGGAAATTTGCCTCTCACAAGAAAAATGCTCCAGCCCACCAAGCTTTGCATTAATTTTCAACATAACATTAGCAATGTAATCAGTCTCTCATTTTTGACATAATCTTCCGAGAAACACTGGGTCCAAACACCAAACACCAACTCACATAACTTGTTTACGATAGCATAAAGCATTATGCAGAGGATAAGCTCTAGATGGTTGCTCGAGAGGGTTACCATTACTCTCTGTTTCTTCTATCGTATGTTTAATGACACCTCCAACATTTCCATAATCAAACAATCCTTAATCACTGCAATCTCGCATTCTCCTTTCTGATACTTAACTTCAATGCATTGGACCACATCCCAGGTTTTGTCCTTTCTTGAATGTTGGATGTTCTGGTAGATTTTTATCTCAATGTCAAACATGAAAACGTCATCATGGTTTAATGAGGAATGAGAAAAAGGGACCTGCTTCACATGTATAAACCACCTTCCTTTACATAAATATAGACTTGGTTGAAATTTAGTGGTGTCCATACGAGGAATAATCCATCCATTTTCCGTATCTATACGAGAATTCCAATCTGCAAAAGCGTCCAAAGATTCAGTGTCTGGCTTGGGAGGGGCCACATCAAGTATTGAAACATACCGATTAGTTAGACCTAAAACCCTCGACAAGTGCCACAGATAAGGCAGCCACCCCTTCAATAATCCCAGTGCGACTTACTATGGAATGGAGCAATTTGGTGACAAATGTTTTGAATTTGGTGACAATTGTTTTTCTCTCTTCAGGCTGCGTAGATGAGCTTTCTTCAGAAGACTGGTCATGGAAAGTATTTTGAAACCATCTAACAAGCCGTGTCAACGTATTTGTTGTTCCACACTGGCATATGGCATTACACCAGTCGGGCATTCATGTAAACTCAACGCTTCATGATTGTTCAACTGTCTGACACCTAGACCTGGCAGCTCCTCTGCATAAGACACCTTGCAACTGATTCAAACACTTGGCAGGGTTTTAAAACTGCGCTTTATATATTTTTTTGGCTCTATGTGAGAAATATCCCACATTCGTGTGGCAGATTGAACTTTGAGTGATTATATTAATCAACAGTTATGTGTTATGTTAAGTAATGAGCCCGATGGTTGGGGTTTGGTGTTGATTTTGCGCGCTGACTTTGGTTTGTGTTTGCTGTAGGTGTATTGGACGATGCTTATACCTTGGTGTTGAGATTTAGGAGGTTGGCCCGAGGCCAATGTATTTTTTGCTAAAACTTTTGTCAAAATATCTTGATGAACCTAATTAAACCCTGCACACAGGCCGAGGGCAAATTTTTGCTCATTTATCCATAAAACCTCTGCATCAATGCAAAGGCCGAGGGACCATTTTTAATTTTTCGCCAACTTCACCAAATTTTGGTGAACAAACCAACTTTTTCTTTGCCCACCAGCGTTAAACTTTTACCACTTCGAACCAATCCACTATTCTTTTTGCAAAATGAAAAATAAATTTTGCAATAAACACTAGATACAGATAATCAATAATATCCAAGTCATAAGATGATTCCCATAAATTATGGGGTGATAACAGGTGGCTCCACATGGGGAAAATACCTCTGAAAGAGGTGTTTAGAATCCATGAACTCTGCATTTCGCTAACCAGCTACTCATTGGGCTGCCCCCAAACTGTACACTGAAAATAAAGCCATGACAAGACAAAAAAGAAAAGATGCTCATTCTGATGAGCTTATTGGCATCCTACCTACCCTAATCTAACAGTTACTGCTTCAATCAGATAATGAAAAAGTGCCAATGAAGCCAACCCAGCAGTTGATCCCATGATTGGGCTTCCTCATCATGTTTGATGAAAATCAAGGCTGAAACATGTACTGGCAGCTGGTGATAGCTCAGGTTCTTACAGAAAAAACATGTTGGAAAAATTACACTGAAAAAGAGCTCCATATAATTTGCAACCGGGTCAATAAATATATGATCTTTTTGTTGATTCTCTGGGTATTCCTTTAGCACTTTAACATGGACAAGTTTCCCATCCATGTCCTCAATATCAGACCATGACTGCAACTGTTCAACTTCAGATTTATGCTTCTCAACAAAAGGTTCGTCAATCAGAAAATCGGAAGAGGACACAATATCTTTTTCACTGGTGATGTGATTTTCTCAGTCAAATGTTTCCTTGCTTTGTAATCATCTTGTTTTTCAATAACTAATCTTTACGAATAGCGTTATGTTGCAGGATTTATCTATGATACCCTGTTTCCGATTCTAAATATTTTAGTGTTTGTCTTCTAAATAATTTCAATTAAGAGATTCTTAAGTTCTTGTTAATTGGAATTATTTTCCTTATTTTTCTTCTGTCCATCACTTTAACTTTTAAAGATCCAGTGAGGGTGTTATCTCGCCTTGTGAAAGATTTCTTCCACGTTTCTGGTTGTGTCTCAGATTTTATTAAGTACAGACCCCATAGCCCAATGGATGTGTGATTTGTCTCAACCAACTTTAAAAACCCTTTACAACAAAACAAAACTCGTGCCTCTACCTAACCTAACATCTTTCAAAACAAAGCTAAATTATATAGAGAGATCCCTCTCTAAAGCTAGAAGGTCTAAATCCCAGCTTTAAAAGCGGTTGGTTAAGGTTACCTTTGTATATTTCCTCTTTTCAACCTCTAGGAAATTTACAGAGTGATAACATGCCAAAAATGTTAGCACTCTGTAATTTGCCTAAGGCTGCTGAGGCAAACACAGAGGTAACCTCGAACCACTTCAAGTTTTGGATATAGCCCTCCAAGACTCAGAGAGAGATCTCTCTATTAGATTTAACTTTGTTTATAATAAGACTGATGTTAGGCTAGCTATAAAAGCAAGGACAATACGGAGTTTTTGACTTTGAGATGGTTACTTGGGAAAGCAGGGAGAGCCATTGGGCAAATGGGGTCAGCGATTAAAAGTGATTGACATATCAGATTTGGACAAGACTGTTACACAAGGAAAGGCAACAGAAACATTGGATCTATTTGATTTTAAATGGCGTGGATGAGAAGATAAATAGGTGAGGAAAAAGACAAGCAAATGAGCACTTAAGAATCCCTAAGCTAGCCTTTTAGAAGATAAACACCAAAATCACCACAAGCCGAGAGGCAGAGTATTGGATAATAAATTCCGCCCCTATTACTTTCCTTATGGTGATTGGAACAAAAAACAAATGGTGAAGAAAACCGGAAACACATTAACAAAGAAGAAAGACATCACCAATATCTATACACAAGAATCCTGAGAACAGCATGTACCTCACTGGTATATCATTAAAAATAACAGAGAAATATTCTCTGGCTGAAACACAGCCATCACCCAGCAGAGAAAACAAAAATCTCAGCTCTGGACCTCTCACACAGGTCGAGCCTCTCCTCACAGCCCAGTCGAACCCTCTTTATGCCTTTTACAGATGTATTTATAATGAAAAATCCCTCCATCCTCAGGAAAAATGTGGGCTCTATCGCTGTTTCTCAAAATAGAAAACAGTTACACCACTCAACACATGTCGATTTTTCTTTAAACAAATAGAACTGCAAGTTAGACAGGGAAATTACAATTGATAACTATTTCTTTGACATCTGGAGTTTGTAGTGTTTTGCTGGCAACTGAGTCGAATCTTCTTAGACAGGAATGCTTTGCCACCTGTAGATTGTCTCCAACAATAAACTAAATGAAAAAATAATTTGGTGGCTCGTTTGCTTTTACATATGGTATATTGGAGGAGGTTTAATAATTTGCTGGCAAATGGAGGTTAACAGCATCTCATAATCAGCAGTCGAATCCTGAGTTGGTTGAGGTATGCTGCCAGTTGTAAGGATTGGTGATCCAATCTCTACCTAGAAAATGGGAAACTTCTGCCATGTGTCCCCTGTTTTTTCTCCATGTATCTGCTATGCCACATGTGCTTAACTGCTCTGCCACCAAGTCTTAACTGCTCTCGGATTTTGGGGATGATCATTTTGGGGATGATCATTTCCTTGTTGGCCGTTCAACTGAAATTCGACCGCCCTGAATGAAGCTGCCACTTGTGATTTAACTGCAGATTGCCATGAATGAAACTGCCACTTGTGTCATATCCAGGTGTCTTATGTAGCTTCAATGGGTATGATTCTGTGGATACTACATTTACATTGTCAAATTGCCACTGAAACAAAAGACCTGCGTGAAAAGATGAACGTTTGGATTTTCTTCTATCAACCGTGGAAACCCAAGCTTTATCCAGTCAATCTTTCTGGACTTCAACTATGTTAATTTTCATTGTCAGACTCTGTTTCTTTTTCATGAGAGGCATTGTGTGTTGTTGCCATGGATTTGGTGATCCTCTGTGCATCATCGGGAGTAAACCATTGCTCGTAAGCACTGCTAGGTTCAGAACTAGAGACAGGGCAATCCCTTGGAAATTTTCCTCTCATAAGAAAAATGCTCCAGCCCACCAAGATTTGCATTAATTTTCAACATAACATTAGCAATGTAAGCAGGCTCGCATTTTTGACATAATCTGTCGAGCAACACTGGGTCCAGACACCAAACACCAACTCACATAACTTGTTTACGATAGCATAAAGCATTATGCAGAGGAAAATATCTAGATGGTTGCTCGAGAGGGTTACCATTACTCTCTGTTGCTTCTATCGTATGTTTAATGACACCTCCAACATTTCCATAATCAAACAATCCTTAATCACTTTAATCTCACATTCTCCTTTCTGATACTTAACTTCAATGCATTGGACCACATCCCATGTTTTGTCCTTTCTTGAATGTTGGATGTTCTGGTAGATTTTTATCTCAATGTCAAACATGAAAAAGTCATCATGGTTTAATGAGGAATGAGAAAAAGGGACCTGCTTCACATGTATAAACCGCCTTCCTTTACATAAATATAGACTTGGTTGAAATTTAGTGGTGTCCATACGAGGAATACTCCATCCATTTTCCGTATCTGTACCAGAATTCCAATCTGTAGAAGCGTCCAAAGATTCAGTGTCTGGCTTGGGAGGGGCAACATAAAGTATTGAAACATACCGATTAGTTAGACCTGAAACCCTCGACAAGTGCCATAGATAAGGCAGCCACCCCTTCAATAATCCCAGTGTGACTTACTATGGAATGGAGCAATTTGGTGACAAATGTTTTGAATTTGGTGACAACTGTTTTGCTCTCTTCAGGCTGCGTAGATGAGCTTTCTTCAGAAGACTGGGCATGGAAAGTATTTTGAAACCATCTAACAAGCCGTGTCAATGTATTTGTTGTTCCACACTGGCATATGACATTACACCAATTGGGCATTCATGTAAACTTAACGCTTCACGATTGTTCAACTGTCTGACACCTAGACCTAGCAGCTCCTCTGCATAAGACGCCTTGCAACTGATTCAAACACTTGGCAAGGTTTTAAAACTGTGCTTTATATATTTTGTTGGCTCTATGTGAGAAATATCCCACATTCGTCTGGTAGATTGAACTTTGAGTGATTATATTAATCAACAGTTATGTGTTATGTTAAGTAATGAGCCCGATGGTTGGGGTTTGGTGTTGATGTTGCACGCTGACTTTGGTTTGTGTTTGCTGTAGGTGTTTTGGACGATGCTTATACCTTGGTGTTGAGCTTTAGAAGGTTGGCCCGAGGCCAATTTATTTTTTGCTAAAACTTTTGTCAAAATATCTTGATGAACCTAATTAAACCCTGCACACAGGCCGAGGGCAAATTTTTGCTCATTTATCCATAAAACCTCTGCATAAATGCAAAGGCCGAGGGGCCATTTTTAATTTTTCGCCAACTTCACCAAATTTTGGCGAACAAACCAACTTTGTCTTTGCCCACCAGTGTTAAACTTTTACCACTTCGAACCAATCCACTATTCTTTTTGCAAAATGAAAAATAAATTTTGCAATAAACACTAGATACAGATAATCAATAATATCCAAGTCATAAGATGATTCCCATAAGTTATGGGGTGATAACAGGTGTCTCCACATGGGGAAAATAGCTCTGAAAGAGGTGTTTAGAATCCATGAACTCTGCATTTCGCCGACCAGCTACTCATTGGGCTGCCCCCAAACTGTATACTGAAAATAAAGCCATGACAAGACAAAAAAGAAAAGATGCTCATTCTGATGAGCTTATTGGCATCGTACCTACCCTAATCTAACAATTACTGCTTCAATCAGATAATGAAAAAGTGCCAATGAAGCCAACCCAGCATTTGATCCCATGATTGGGCTTCCTCATCATGTTTGATGAAAATCAAGGCTGAAACATGTACTGGCAGCTGGTGATAGCTCAGGTTCTTGCAGAAAAAACATGTTGGAACAATTACACTGAAAAAGAGCTCCATATAATTTGCAACCGGGTCAATAAATATATGATCCTTTTGTTGATTCTTTGGGTATTCCTTTAGCACTTTAACATGGACAAGTTTCCCATCCGTGTCCTCAATATCAGACCATGACTGCAACTGTTCAACTTCAGATTTATGCTTGTCAACAAAAGGTTCGTCAATCAGAAAATCAGAAGAGGACACAATATCTTTTGGTTTGGGAGATGTGATTTGCTCTTCAAATTTTTTCTGAGCCTTCAAAATCTCAATATCCCTTTCAAGTTTTTCAGCAATTAACTTGAAAAAACAATCTTTATGTTTCTGAGAGAGTTTACTTGAGTCCAGAATATGAAATAAATTTTTTAAAAAGTCTTCGTCAATGTGCGTTTCTGCTAACATATTTCTTAATCTTTCTATGCCAACAGGAGATATAGGATTTACCTCGTACCCCGTCATCTTGAAGCTTCGTCAAGGCTCTGAAATCTAGATTCTTCAGCAGTGAAGTCGCTTGCAATCTTTGAAGCTTGGGATCTTGAGCAATGGAGTCGCCAGGTGAATGGTACAACCTTCCTGTGTTTGGCTTCTGTTCACCATCAGAAGTCAAAACTGAACTTGAAGTGCATCTCTGGGGAAAGTCCCCAGCGGAGTCGCCATTTATGTTATCACTCTGTAAATTTCCTAGAGGTTGAAAAGAGGAAATATACAAAGGTAACCTTAACCAACCACTTTTAAAGCTGGGATCTAGCCCTTCCAGCTTCAGAGAGGGATCTCTCTATATAATTTAGCTTTGTTTTGAAAGATGTTAGGCTAGG
>JASDQU011378495.1:1566-18673 GCA_032191745.1 Picea mariana | reverse complement strand
ATTTTGTATTCACTTTGAATTATAATACACTCATCACTTCACTTTATTATTTACCTTTTAAAATCTCTTAAACCACTTTGACTACTTTGACCTTTTGGGGCTTCTAGATGACATATGAGGGTCCTCCAACTTCGTAAGGCCATAAATCTCAAACCGTGAGGAGTTATGTGGCATTCTACATACCACCAGAAATGGAATGACATGTACTATCCATATAGAATAGTATTATCTGAAAATATATCATAACTCATACCATTACCCATCAAACAACTTGGGTCCATTACCCAAACCTGGGGTCCATGCATTTAATTGATGAGACATGGGATTTAATGTTTACCATCCTTCAATGATATAGGGTTCATGAAATTTGCATTGCTTCATTTGTAGAGAAGAGTTGTGCCCAACTTGAAGAACTGACTCGTCTGGTTTTTATACCCACTTATTCGTTGTGGTAACCATCTTGCCTCTGGTATAAACTCACCATTGGATATAGTAAGTACACCAGCTCTTAATCATCCTTTGCATATAATTTTTTTAGTGAATGATTAAGACTCGACTCCGATTGGCTAGTTGTGAGTTTGAATTATTTCTTTCCATGTCTATTTCACTTCCTAAGAAAGTCATTGGAAAAGAGTTTTGTAAAGAAATAGTAGTTTTTGGATGTAAAATTAATCTCTATTCATTTCATACTATCATTTTCCATCTTATGTGTCTTAGTTTTGTTTTTAAAATCCAAGAATGAAAGAATTTGAAGGAATGGGTCGAACCTCTATTTTTTGTATGCATATACAGTAACGCAGTTTCGAACCCGAACTCGTTTTTTGTTGAAATATGGTTCTTTGTTCTTGAATTTAAAGATAAATATTTGTATGGAAAGGGTTTAGTTTATTACTTGTGGGAACATGTCATCTATTTTTTTCATGGTATTCTCCCTCAAACCCACGTCCCCAACAAATTTTTGAACATGGGATTGTTTTCGTCATAAGAATTGTGAACACCAGGGTTCACACCCGAGTTTATTTTTTACCTAAATAACTTATTATGAGATTTAAAGTCAGAATCATCCTTATTTTTATCCTTTCTTCTAAAAAGTTTAAAGGGTGTATGATGTCGTGCTCCTATTTGATTATTTGATTGGGATTGTGATCGCATAACTCTTTCCATAACCAAGTTTCAAACCCGAACACATTTTTTTGGGAGAATGGTTCCCGTCTACTTGTTAGAGATTGAGTTCAGGCCTCAACTCTATTTTAAATTCCAATTTAAACATAGAATTTTTTTTGACATGTTGTTGATAGTCGACTTGGCCAAACTCATATTGATATGCCCGTCTTGTTTCCACCACAACGAATATGATCTTACATGAATGTATTTTACACAAATGTTATAATGATGACATATATATGAGTTTATTTAGCTGCAGTAGTAACTGTAGTGGAAATAGAAGAAACATGGGTTAGAGAGGAAGAATTCCTAATGTTTTTGGGCAGCGAGGAAAAAATAAAAGGATGATATTCTCAATACACTTTGAATCCAAATATGAAGAGTTCAATTAGCTGGTGCGAACTAGCTACTTGAACCTTGTTGGAAACCCTACCTTACTTCCACCATAAGCACCTATTTTTCCTCCCCTGCAACCCCATCCAAGTATTATTGATTTTCCCAATCCTCCGAGGAAACTAGCCAATGATGGTTGGGAGATCATTCCTACAAACCCTCCTTTGGGTATAGTTCATTGGTCTTATGTTCCATTGCCATCAGCTCCTCCTATGCACTATATATGCCATGTTGCTTCTGATACTTCTATGGCTCATTCTATCCAAGTTCCCAAAAACTACAAAGCACTTCCACTTGAACCTCAATTAGATAAATGAAAACAACCTGCAAATTCCCCAAGATCTAACTCATTTGAGGCCTCATCAATATAGTCAAAACAAACCCTAGTACAAGCTGAAAGTAATGAAAGAAAAATTACTTTCAATGACATGCACCCTAAAATATAAAAATTGGAGAAAAAGAATTCTATTGATCCAATATTAATTAAGTAAAGGGTTTCTCTTTCATAGGGAAGTAGAAAAAGGGAAACAACTTCAATCAAAAAAATACTATTTCTGATTTATTTTTATATGATGACATTTTTTCTTGACATTTGATGCATATTTTGGGGACAACAAGCACATGATATTATTTTAAAAAACTTTTAATATAATTTCATTATGATATTTTTTGAGAGGTACAAGTGTTTGATGATGTGGCATGTTCATATTGGTTTCTTTTTTATATATTTTTTATGTTTATATATGCATGATATTTGATTAAATTTTGGAGTTACAAGTGAAATGTTGAAAATAAATGACTAAAAGAATTAGGGGGACCCCACCTTTTAATTATATTTATTATTTACCCTTATTATAAAATAAAGTTGTCCTCTCCTAACTTAAGTTATTTAACTTTATAACAAAAGTTATGTGAACCACTTAAACTACTTTTTGAAGACATAAAATGAGGATAACAAGGACAAGGAAGGACATGAGAAAATAGAGAGAGATACTTATGATAAGGTTTTATCTTTCCTTAAGTGAGAATATCTATTCACTCATTCATTTCTGAGTTTATTCAGAGTTAAGTTATCTTGTTGAGAGCGGGGTTATTCTAAAGGTGGTGAAATAAATGGCTAGGAAGCATCGATTATTATAACTTGCAACAATATTGAGCGAGGGGGGTGAATCAGTATTGTATCAGAGCTCTGATTTTTATTTTCTTTCAAAAAATTAAATTTATTTAGAAATGCTTNGGGGTTATTCTAAAGGTGGTGAAATAAATGGCTAGGAAGCATCGATTATTATAACTTGCAACAATATTGAGCGAGGGGGGTGAATCAGTATTGTATCAGAGCTCTGATTTTTATTTTCTTTCAACAAATTAAATTTATTTAGAAATGCTTACTTAATCAGCAATACATGCCGAAATCAAAACACAACACAAAAAATACATTGTACCAGAATTATTTACATGGAAACGCATTGTGGGAGAAAACCACAAAACATCTTTTTTTATGTTCTTCTGCAAGCACCAACTTACAATTTATAATTATTCATCTCGACATGCACTCACCTACCATGGATAATGAGGAAACCAATCCTCTCAAGAACCAACATGTTACAAATGACGAGGACACCATTCCTATCAGGCACCAACCTGTTACAAATGAAGAGGAAACCAATCATCAGTGATCTTAAACTCACCCTAGCACCACCTTGCCACCCCATATTCAATTTTTTTTGAATTTCTTACATAACTGGACCTTTCTCCTTCAAAAAAATATGATATGTCTCTAGTTCAGTTTCGTTGAATAGTTACATTACTTTTATCTTCTCTTATCATATTCACATCACTCGAACAGAGCATATCCCTATTTATAATGGTTTTTCTTGAGTTCCCCTTCCTGTATGTGGATGCGTGACAGTTACATTATGGACATATTTTGACCAGATCAAAGTCTTGTTAGTTACACTTCTATCTAAATAAAGTATATGGACACATGAAAGTTACATTGTGGACAATTGTTTACCAAATCAAAGTCCAATTAGGGACAAAACTGTGTTCCAGACATATTGACTAACTCAAATGAACCAAATCTTTCTTGTTTTACCAAAATGTTCATTGTTGCAATAACTCACATTCTGGTTTATAGAGCATCTACTATGCAAATAGAATAAGGGAACAAGACATATAATGCAAGTATTCAAGCCGTCGCACTTTCCGTGCAGCATACTCACCTAGTCGCCCCACCAGATTATGAGCTCTCCCTAGTGACTCCAAATTTCCACTCATTTCGTTGCATTCCACTCTGTCATTTGTCACTTTTCTCAAGGCACCATGTGATATTTTCAGATTTTTCGCCGTGCTGCAGCACAAACATCCAATGATTCACTCTACAAACACGGACAAGGGAATTTATCGTAGTCTGATTTACTTTTGAACTATGTCGTAGGTCATCCTCTTGTTTTGTGCGCACTCCTGGCAGACTCAATCACTTCTGTAATTTATTTTTCGTCGTTGATCCGTTCATCCT
This sequence comes from Picea mariana, assembly GCA_032191745.1. Classification (NCBI taxonomy): domain Eukaryota; kingdom Viridiplantae; phylum Streptophyta; class Pinopsida; order Pinales; family Pinaceae; genus Picea; species Picea mariana. The sequence goes on along the minus strand of JASDQU011378495.1, from coordinate 14,598 downwards.
TCAATCCTTATGCACACTTTTGTTTTCAATTTTTCATGATTTCTTCTAAGAGTTACAATTCATGTGGATCTATGATAGTACAATAGAAAGAATCCTTCTGCGCACTTCCTCTTCCTATGCACCAACTTTGTGCCATGTTGACATAAATGACAACATATGATCAACAAAATCCCCCATTGTAGTTTATGGAAACTCTATTATTGATTTTCTCCCCCCATCAGTGTGTTCTTCTAGCCTTCACTCCCCCTTGTTGTATGCGCCTCTTTGTTGCAACTCTATTTTTCTCCCCCTTTGACATTAATGGAAAAGGGATATTCCCTAATGAATGTGCACATCCTGAGAGTGACTCCCCCTATCTGGATGTTGTATTGTCAGTTGCTAAATTTCTTGTGCTTCTCCCCCTGAGGTTAGATAGGTMTTTCAGCAGCCTCCAACCTATCATGAAGTTTATGCACCTTAAAGAGGAGTGGGAAGCACTCCCAAATTYTCTCTGAGGTACTCAAAGGAGTCCCTGGTTAATGTCTTGGTAAAAATATTTGTGATATTCTCTTTCGAAGGAACATGTTCTAATTTAACCACCTGATMTTGAACCCGTTCTCTGATAAAGTGATACTTGATGGGTATACGCTTAGTTTTAGAGTGTTGAATAGGATTTTTAGAGAGATTAATAGCACTTGTAATGGCACACATGATAGAAACAGGTTGATCACAAGGAACTTTAATATCCTTGATATTGGTATTTATCCATAATACTTTTGTACAACATGATGTTGCGGCTATATACTCTACTTCAGTTGTAGAGAGGGGAATGGAAGTTCGTTTCTTGCTGAGCCATGATACTACACAACTTCCAAGGAAGAATGCACCTCCACTAGTGCATTTTCTATCATCAATAATCCATTCCCAATATGCATCTATATAAGCTATGAGAATGAAGTCTGTGTTTTTTGGATACCACAATCCATAATCAATAGTGCCTTGCATGTACCTGAATATTGTTTTCACTGCAAGAACATGAGTTTGCTTGGGATTGGACTGAAACCTGCCTACCAAACCAACAGATTTCATGATGTCAAGCCTTGAAGATGTGAGATAAAGTAAACTTCCTATCATGGACCTGTACATGGTTTGATATATTTTTATATCATTGTCATCTTTGTTGAGTTTGCAACTGGTAGTCATGGGACTGCTTACTGGTGTGCATTTTTCCATGCCAAACTTCTTCAAGATTTCCTTGAAATATTTTCTTTGGGAAATAAAAATTATTTTTTCTGATTGATGAATTTGTAAGCCAAGAAAGAAGGAGAGTTCTCCTAACATGGATATCTCAAAATCTTGTTGCATTGCAGCTGCAAACTTCTTACTCATTAATTCATTGTTACTACCAAAAATAATATCATTAACATACACTACAATAATTAACAGGTCATTACCTTCAACTTTGATATATAAGTTTCTATCAATTGTTCCCTTTTTAAGTCGTTTCTAGTGCAAATACTTGTCAATTCTATAATACCAAACTCTTGGAGCCCATTTTATCCCATACAGGGCCTTCTTTATTTAGCATACATAATCTTTTTTGTTATTTAGTAGAAAACCTTATGGTTGCTCTACATAAACTTATTCCTCAAGATCACCAGTCAAAAATGTTGATTTGACATCCATGTGGTAGATTTTGACTTTTATGTAGCATGCCAAAGACAAAAACATCATGATAGCTTCAATTCTTGCAATAGGAGCAAAGGTTTCTTCAAAGTCCACTCCTTCTACTTGAGCATACCATTTGCATACCAGTCCAGCCTTGTTTCTGACTATATGTCCATCTTCATTCAACTTGTTTCTGTATACCCATTTGGTTCCAATTACATTCTTGTTTTTGGGTCTTGGAAACAAGATCCCAAGTCTTATTTTTATCTATTTGATCTATTTCTTCATTCATGGCTTTAACCCAGTGGTAATGTTGACTTTCTTGCACAAAGTTTTGAGGTTCAGTCATGGTTAATAGTGCAAAATTGGCAGAGATAGATGTATATACAAGTTTTCTTCTGGTTTGTACACCTGCTTCCTTGTTTCTAAGAATCTGAATTTTTGGATGATGTTTTTGAACATACCTTGATGGGGTCTTTGGTTGTGGTGTATCCATTCTCTCTTCTTCCTCAAAATCCTCGTGTTCCTGATACTCGTGTATTCCATATTCTTGTGGTTCATTTATGATTGGTTTATAATATGAATCATCATGGTGCTAGTGTCTCTCTGGATGAAGTGGTCTCTCATCTACCTTTACATCTATGCTTTCAATTATATTGCAAAGACTTTTGTTGTAGCAATTGTATCCTTTACTTCTAAAGGAGTATCCTAACAAGATACCTTCATCATCTCTAGAATCAAACTTACCCAGGTTGTCTTTGTTTCTTTTAATGTAGCCTTTTCTTCCAAAATTTTTGAAGTGTTTTATTGATGTTGGTCTACCATGCCATAGCTCATAGGGGGTTTCATCATTGTTGACTCTTATGTGCGCTTTATTTAGAATGTTAACAACAGTTTGAAAATCTTCTCCCCAAAAGGTTTTGGGTACTTCTGATTCATCAAGCATGGCCTTGTCCATTTCTTGAACTATTTTGTTTATCCTTTCTACTACTCCATTTTGCTGAGGGGTTCTGGAAATAGAAAAATTTCTCTTGATCCCGTGCGTTTCACAATAATTGTTGAATTCATCAGATGTGAACTCTCTGCCTCTATCTGATCTTAGGAACTTTATTTTTAAATCCATTTCATTTTCAACCTGTGCTTTGAAGATTTTAAATTTTTCAAAAGCCTCAAATTTATGCTTCAACAATCCAACCCAAGTCATTCTGGTGTAGTCATCAATCAACAAAATGAATTATATTTCACCTCGAGGTGATTTTTACTATTAGGTCCGCAGAGATATGTATGAATAATCTCAATAGGTTGAGTGGTGGAGTGTTCTCTTTCCTTTAATTGAACTCTTGACTACTTTCCAAAAGGACATGACTTACAAATAGTATTCTCAAGTTTGGATATTTTTGGCATATCTCTCACAACATATTTTCTTCCTAGTTTAACAAGTTTATTAAAACTAAAATGGCAAGGTATTTTGTTCCAAATCCATCCTTCATCAGTTTTACCAATGCAATATTTTGCTTTGCCTTCTTCTAGAACATACACATTCCCTGAAGTTTTGACTTCCTTTACAATAGTATTCCTTATATTTGCATCCATTACTTTATAGTCTTTTGAATGAAAGAGAACATTGTGTCCTTGGTCACACATTTGACTTACACTCAACAAGTTATGTTTTAGACCATCTACATACAACACATTTTGTGTTTTGTTCTTTCCCTTCTTATCTTCATCCAGTACAACAATTCATTTTCCTCTAATTCTAGTTGGAGCATTATTTCCAAAAGTAACATTACCACCTTTTTCTTCAGCTAGAAATTCAAAATTACTCTTATCTCTTGTCATGTTCTTTGAGAAGCCCTTATCAATATACCATTGATTTTATTGATTTTTTTCATATAGAGCTAGTCCACAATTTTCTTTGTTTTCTTCCTTCAAACCTTGGTAAAATATTATTGTTTGTATTTCCTATAAATAGGCAGCATATTACTTCTTCATTCACTTTCCTTGTGTCCAAAATTGTTCCATATGTGTCATTCGAGGTCATTTAGTAGAGGAGAGAATGCATTATTGAATAAATTTTGATGCATGGCCATTCAAGGTTTATTGAATCTCATTCCTACATTTATGTTATGTTTAAAAGTCCTACAACTCACATCCTTATGTCCAAATTTTCCACAAGAGAAACAATATCCATAGAAAAAAATTGGATGCCTTGGAATGAAAAACTTACTTGTAGGAATCATTCTTTGTCTGTCAACTTGATAAGATTCAGACACATGTTGCTTGTTTGCTTCATATTTTTTTTCATAGTTGGGTTGATCTGGTTCTGACTGCTTCTCCTTATCATCTTTTGATTTGTTAGGATGGCCCTTGAGAGCATCTGCATAAATTGTATGTTTCTCACTAGTTGACATGTTGGTGCTTGATTCACCTTTGACAATTTTTCAGACTTTCCTTATATCCTAGACCTGTCTTGTCATCTGGTGATCTCTGATTGTTGAGAATTTTATCTAGAGTTTAAGATCCTTTTTTGAATTTCATTTGAGTCTTATATTTCTCTAGATCCTTTCTTAAGGCAACTATTTATACTTCTAGTTTGTCATAGATGTTCTCTTTTTATTTTATCTGATTCATGAATATTTCTTCCCTTCTTTTGGCCTCTTCTAACTGGATTTTTAAGATGACTATATCTTCATTAATCTCATTGTCTCTTTCTTTGTAGAACTGTAAATGTTATTTTTTTATTCTATTATTTTTCTTGAGTCGGGATATTTCCTCCAGAGCACTAATGAGTTCTCCTTCCATGTCTACTACAACTTCACACTCTTTTGTGTCTATTTTTTCTTGATCAAATTTGTGTTGCTTCAAATCCATAAGAAGTTTTTCATCTTGAATTATATCTGGCTCATATTATTCTTCTCCAGTGTCTGAAAAGCTGTTGTTATCCTCTTTTGAATACAAATTTTTCCTTTTAAAATACTTTTTCTTTTTTAACTCCCTAAATTTTTCCTTGCCTTTTCTTTCCTTTTCATTGGTGTTGTTTTCTTTGAAAGGAAATTTAAATGAAAAATGACCAACTTTACCACAATGAAAGCATTTGAATGGTAACATACCTTTATATTTTCCATATCCCCTCTTCAATTTCCTTACAAAGTTAGCTTCTTCTTCATCTAAGAAGTGTTTTGAAGAATCTTGATCTTGAGATGTTGATGCCTTGAAGATTACGTCCTTTAGATATGGTTGTTCTTTCCTAGTCCTCATATCATAATCCATTAGAATTCCATGGAGCCTATCCATAGTCAATTTATCTAGTTCATGCATTTCTTCTATAGAAGAAACCTTTGCATCAAGTCTTGAGAGAAGAGATCTCAGTACCTTCTGAACTACTATAGCTTCTTCAATACTCTCACCTAGCCCTTTCATAGTGTTTATAGTCTCATCCACTCTGAGAACGAAACTTGCAATATTTTAATATTCACTCATTATTAGGATTTCAAATTGTATTTTGTAAGCTTGAAGTTTGGCCAACTTTACTTGCTCGTCTCCTTCATAATTTTTTACCATTTTGTCCCATATTTCCTTTGTGGATTCTAGTTGCATCACTTTGAAAAATTATGTTTCTACAAGTCCTCCTTGGATATCATTCATAGCTCTTGCAATACTGTAGTAATTTTTATTACCAGCTTAATCAGTTGGAACAACAGTTAGGATTTTATAACCATCTACCATAACCTGTCAAACTTCCATACCAAGAGACATCAAGTAGGTCTTCATTCTGATTTTCCAAAATGCAAAACTTGTTCCATTGAACAGAGGAGGTATGGTTGAAAAAGAAAGGGAATCCTGACTTTCCATAATATATGTGTGATCTTCCTTCCAATTGTTAGGTTGTTACTGAAGGAATCTGCGCTCTGATACAAATTTTTATAACTTACAGCAATACTAAGAGAGGGAGGTGAATCAGTATTGTATCAGATCTCTTATTTTTCTTTTCTTTCAACAATTTAAAGTTATTTAGAAATGATTACTTAATCAAAAATACATGCAGAAATCAAAACAAAACACAAAAAACACATTGCACCAGAATTTTTTACTTGGAAACCCAATTCAGGAGAAAACCACGAAACATATTTCTTTTTGTTCTTCTGCAAGCACCAACCTACAATTTATAATTATTCATCTTGATAGGAACTCACCTATCATAGATAATGAGGAAACCAATCCTCTCATAAACCAACACATTACAAATGATGAGGAGTTCCCCTTCCTGTATGTGGACACGTGATAGTTACATTGTGGACATATTTTAACTAGATCAAAGTCATGTTAGTTACACTTATGTCTAAATGAAGTATGTGGATGCATGAAAGTTATATTGTGGACAAATTTTTACCAAATCAAAGTCCGGTTATTTATATGTGGAAAAATGTTTGTTCCGTACATTTTGACTAACTCAAATAGAAAAAAAATTCTCGTTTTACCAAAACGTTCATTATCATAGTAATTCACATTCTAGTTTACAAAGCATTTACTACGTAGATAGAATAAGGGTGCAAGACACATATCGCAAGTCTTCAACCTGTCACACTTGCCTTGCAACATACTCACCCAGTCGCTCCACTAGATTATGAGCTCACCCTGGTGACTCCAAATTTCCTCTCATTTTGTCACAACCCACTATTTCATTCGTCGCTTTGCTCAAGGAACCCTGTGATCTTTTCACATCTGTCATCACGTTGTAGCACAAAATTATAATGATTCACTATGCAATTGTGGACAAGGGAATTTGTCACAATCTAATTTACTTTTGAATTGCAACGTAGGTCATCCTGTTGTTCTATGTGCACTTCTGGTAGACTCAATCACTTCCGTGATTTATTTTGCGTCGTTGAACCCTTCATCTTCCAATCCTTTTGCACACTTATGTTTTAAACATTTCATGATTTATCCTATGAGTTCCATTTCATGTGGATCTACGATAGTACAGTAGAAAGAATCCTTCCATGTACTTCCTCTTCTTGTGAACCAACTTTGTGCCATACTTTTTGTGTGCCATGTTGACATCAATGACAACATATGCTCAACAGGGGGACCCCACCTATTAATTATTATTTATTGTTTAACCTTATTATAAAATAAAGTTTTCCTCTCCTAACTTAAGTTATTTAAATTTATAACAAAATATAGTTGAACCACTTAAACTAATTTTTGAATACATAAAAGGAGGAGAACAAGGACAAGGAAAGAAATGGAAAAATAGAGAGAGATACTTTTGATAAGTTTTATCTTTCCTTAAGTGAGAATATATATTCATTCATTCATTTCTAAGTTTATTCAAAGTTAAGTTATCTTGTTGAGAGCAGGGTTATTCTAAAGGTGGTGAAAGAAAGGAATAGGAAGCATTGATTATTGACATGCTCAAAAGGTCATTCATTCATCTTGAAAGTTTGTTTAGTCTTAATTATATGTTCTAACCTTAGTTTCAGTGTTGATTAATGCTAGTTTTTCAGAGTCAAGACTATGATGCACTTGTATCTTGGATTGATCCAGTTCAATTTCCAGTCTTAGTCTTCTTCATTTGAGACACTAGTTGTCTATGTATGAGTTAAATTACATCTTAGACTTCTAATTCTAATTCTAATCCAAACCTTCATATGGGTTTGAAGAGATAAACTTGGTTCTAACTCGTACTGAAATCAATAAAATCATATGTTGATTTCTTCTCATTTATGAGACTTGTTGTGCATTGAATTTTCATATTTATATTATCTTGCATTCACTTATTCAATTGTTTATAAATTTCATTTGCAAACACTTTTTCTATTTTAAAAACTTATTTTACATAAAAACATACATATTTTATAATAGCATCATATCCAATAACTTATTTCTTGAGATCTGATTGATATTTTTGACATGTTATAATCCCATGGTGATAATCTTGCTTATCTCACATAATCTAATGAGATTTGAAAATGATTTAGTGAGGATTTATCCATTCCTTCCATCAACATAGGTCACCTTGATGAATGCCAGACAGTGGTCAGAAGGGGGGTGGAGGGGAGCCATTAATCATAATGGATAAAAGGAAGAGGAGATGAGCTATAAGATCTAGTTGAACCAAAAGGAATGGAAACTGGAAGCCAATAGGATTATGTACTTTCGACTTGACTTGTTGAAGAATTTGGACATGTCAAGTTTAATGAGCATCCCTGGGGTTTTAGTGGATTTTAGGGAATTGGATACCTCATTGGATAGAATTATGTTGTCAAGGATTTGATGGCCTTCTACATATCTATATTGTCCAAGTCCCACCAGAAGAGGCATGAGAGGTTTCAGAAAAGAAGAAAGAACCTTGGTCATAATTTTATAAATGACATTACACAGAGCAATAGGTTGAAATTGGGAGGGATCAATTGCTTAAGTTTCTTTGGGGATGAGAGTAATGAAAGTAGAATTAAGAGAAAGGAGGATTACAGAGATTCTTTGGGATTCATATATGAGAGCCCACACATCCATTTTGAAAATATTCCAACAATGATGAAAAAAGTTAGAGGTAAATCCATCTAGTCCTAGGGACTTTCCAGGGGCTAGGCCCATGATTGAATCTTCCACTTTTGAACAGGAGATGGGGTGCATTAGACAGTCATTGTGTTCATCAGTATCCAGCTTCAAAATGTGTCGATTATTGGAGAGGATGAATTTTGATATATCCGGTTGAGGTTTAGTGAATATAGTGTTGAAAAAGGAAGTGATTTCTTGCACAATATCATGGTGGGATGTGAGCTTGTTATCTTGGGCAAATTTAAGCTGGGTGATATGGTTGTATTGCCATCTTTGAACCATGGAGTGATGGAGGAACTTGGTGTTTTGGTCCCACTCCTTAATCCATTGAATTCTATATTTATTTCACCATAGAATTTCTTCATGCTTGCATCTTTCCTCTAGTTGACTAGCTCATTGTTTCTCCTAGATGATAAAACTCTCATTCCAACCCTGGGAAATTGCATTTTTTTGCATCTCCKCCATTTGAGATTCTAATTTCCTATTGTCCTGAAAGATATCCAAAAACCTACTTAATCCAAGATTTAATATGGAGATTAAAATATTTTAAGCGTCATTGGAAGTGATACATAAGGGTGCCCTAAGTTGTGTCTTCCTCTAGCCACCATTTTTTAATGTTCACCTTAAATTMTGGATGCATGAGCCAAAAGTTTTCAAACATGAAGGGCCACTTGCAAGGCGTACTCTAAACTTCGATATTGATGCAAATGGGCCAGTGTTATGAACCAGTGGCAKGGAGAATGTTGGCCTCCATCTAAATTCGTGAGAGAAGAAGAGACTCTCAAACCATAAATWTGTCTAATCAATGAGCTATATGTTTATTTCATCATCTTCTATTGTTCCATGTAAAAATCCCCTTTATTGTATCTATGTCAATCGGTTTGAGAGATTGCATGAAGGATATGAAGGCTTCTTTGTCCCTTTATATCCTTTGAATTCCTCCCTTTTTTCCTCAAGAGAAGATATAAGAATGAAGTCCCCCAAAAAAATCCATAAATGAGATCCAATAATATCAACTAAATTATGCAAAGAGATGAGGAAGTCTAATTTCTCATTAATTTGAATAGGGTCGTACACATTAGTGACAAAACCAGAAGTCTCTTCCCTTATTGTCCTAAAACAAGTCGTTGGGCTTCTAGGAATAGCAAAAGAATTGTCCAAATTAATCGTGGAAGGTTTCCACTGCCCCCCCGCCCCCCCACATCTCCCTTGGAATCAAGGGAAACAGATTTCCCTATTTTCCAAATTTTTTGAGCAATGTTGTTCAAGGAAGAACTGGACCATTTTTTTCTTGAAGGAGAAAGATATCTGGGGATTCATAAATTACCTTATTTCACAAGAGCCTTTGCTTTCTCTTGCTATTGATGTCATGAATATTCCATGAGAGAAATTTCATTGAAAAATTGAAGTGAGAGAGGGTTGGAAAGAATCTGTTATCAAATCACTATGACATGAGTTCACCAATATGTCTCCTATTTATTGAAGCAACTAGAGATTAGAATTTTTTCCCCTGCATTGTCATCCTTTGGGTTTTCCTTTGGAACTTTGACTTATTGTTTTTCACTTCCAAGGCTAAAGAGAAACCTTGTTGAAGGCTTTGGCCGGTTGATCCTTTTGCATTCTTTCAAAGGGATTGTTGAACTCTCTTTATATGATCCAAAGGAATTGATTTAATTTCTTGGTGGTGGCATGCACCTACAGTGCCCTGTAGATCAATACCTTCCATCTCCATATCATCTAGATCTGGGTCAGCTTCATCATCTTGTTCCTGACGCATTATCACATCTTTTGAAGGTGGCATATCCAAAGGTGTATCTGAGGTTTGTTTCCACTTAGGATCCTCAAGGATGGAAGGAGAGTCAGCAGACTTATGATGTTTTTTCCCATTGAGGGAGGGATCAGAAGGCTTCTCTGAGTTGGTATTCTCTCGAATAAATATTAAGATCTTGTAGTCGTTTTTGGTAGAAGGAGTTTTAATCGGACCAGAGGGGATGGATTTTCATCCAGATCTTATTTGATTTGTGATCTTGGTGAATCCCTCTTCATATTTCTTAGGATCATCTTTGGTGGAATTGGGAAGATTGAGGAGAGGGAAATATCGAAAGAGATGGCCATATTGATGACATTGACAACAAAAGAAATGAATGTACTCATAATCGAGGGTTTGGATCTAGTCTGAATCTTGATAGGTGAGGAAAATGGATTCATGGATAGGCATCAAGACATTCATGTATATGCAGATTCTTGCATATGTAGTATATCTCCATTGCTTGGTTTATTTTGTTGATTTAACATATGTTCCAAGGGTATTACCAATACCTGCTAGGATTTTCTCATCCCAATATTCTTTTGGAAGTGCATATAGTCGAGCCAAAACCAGGGCATAAGATAAATCCTCCTTGTCTGGGTTAAATTTCTCTTTCCAATAGCACAAGTGCAAACCATTCGAGCAAAAGAAACAATTCTTGTTTTCAAAGAATCTCTCACAATATTCAAGACTATGGAAGATGGAAGTGAAAAATCCTTTGGACCCTGTTTTGAGATCAAACCTATCCTCAGGTTTCTAGAGATATTTGATACAAGAAATGAGATCCCTCTCTGAAGGCCATAGTCCAAGGAATTTCCTAATGACTACTTGATATCGCATGTACTGGACATAGTTTCCTACCTTAGCTGAGTGAATTTCATACATAGGCATTTCCTTTTCTTTCGAAATACATTGACATGGTTTCCATTTAGGAGTTTCTTTGTTTTGCTGAGAAGGACCTGCCATATGGGTATCACCCCCTGATGTTGCACCTGTATCCCCCTGAATCAGGGTTGCAGATCTCATTGTAGTTTCATTAGTGATTGGTTGGGTGTTTCATCCAAATCCAAGGAGAAAATAATTGAAGGATGGAGGGTCTGAATCCCATAGTTCCCAACCATGGGCATTGCCAGATGGATGACAATGCAAGCCTAGAAGCCTACACTACTAGGGTTTTACCAGAGAAATATTAAAAATTTTATCTAATATGGCATCACTCCACTATTGAATATCCATGATTATAAGAACCAAAAAGTTTAATATTAATAGGGGATTGATACAAGTAGCCCAAAATAAATGTGATGCAGTAGACAAAGTTTCTAGAGATTTTAAGAGAGAAAAAAATATATCTTTAAAATGGGCATGCCTTCACTTTGGAACTGGGAACTAATATTAATGGGAATTCAAATTTATGGTGAATATTTAATGATTTGTGGGAAAAATATGGAGAAGTTAGGAAAATGGATAGAGGCTTTAACTAGGAAACAAATTGTTGATCAATTATTGCATGAGTTCAACTTATTAGTTGTTGTTAATAACCTCTATGAAGCACATCCTCCAATATCATTTTTTTGGACACATAATCCTTGGGATTGCATTATTGTAACATTGATGTAAATATGAAGAATTATAGCTGATAGGAAGATTCATCTGTTAAGGAAGTCCAACAGTCATTTATGTTGTATTTATGCACCTATCATGTTAATGTAAATCACACTAATGGAGTTAAGTTTTATACCAATGCATAGCCTGACAATGGTATCAGATTAGGGATAACTCCATGATTTGATTCCCTTGTGTTTCATTTCCTCTGACAAACAAAAAACATATGTCTGCCAATTATTTTTCATCCTCAGGTCGCTCCTCTGTCCGTCTGTAAATTTGCATGAAAATATCTCTATTGTCACTCTCTCAAGTTTTACATGCCTCTCTCTAGGTATCACACACATTGAGCACAACCTTCTCTCATCCCTCCACATGTAAATCTGAGCTGGTAACTAAAACGCTCAAAAACAGCACATAGCCTGAAACCCTGAACCTAGTCTATATCAACACCCTAATTCTGCTCTCACCTGCGACTACACTCCACCAAGTGCACTCCACACCCTCAATGCAAACCATAACATGCATGTTTCTCAAGTTAGCTTCCTCATACACTACTCCATATGTATCCTTGATTGTAATTGACTTGTTGCATTTGTTACCTTCACCGACCATATTCATCGACTGGCCTTAATTATCTTCACATGCTATCATGTTATAGCAGCTTGAAGTTGTGTATGTATCATGTGCATCAATTAATTGAGTTTCCACGACTCCTTATCCCTTGCTTCCACTCTTTCCTTTGTCTCTTTTCCTTTGGTCTGTTTCATTATCCAGATATAAAACCACCATAACCTCCTCTCCCAAAATTTTCACCCTCAACTACATATGCAAAATCTTCTTTTGGGAATTTTGGGAGCCCTGCAAGGTATGTGAAAGACATTGTTACATTTATAATCACCAATGATTTGAATATCATTCCAATTTAGACCATGACAAGTATTACTCTATTGAATCAAATGCATGTGAAAGATCTAAGTGAATTGAAGGAAATGATCGTAACTGTCAGTGTTGAGAAGGTTTTGGAGATGCTAGGGGAATTTATGGCTTGGTGGCCTAGGTAGAAGTAGAAGATTGAAATCTTGTTAGATTATGCAAGAGATGTTGTTTATTTATTTTTTAGGAGAATACGGGATTATTTCCAGGATGATATCTAATAGTGATGCTCCATTATAATTTTTTCATTCTATTTTTGCAAATTTGGAATTAAGAGTGACTCATTGTGTGGGCTATAGATATTGTATGTTTTGATTACATTTTATAGGATTTTTTTCGAGCTCATTTTTTATACATTTAAGCATAATGGGGTGCATTGAAGCATAACCCTTCTTAGTGCAACAAATTTTCAATATTTTTGGTTCAACAACTTTTCATTATTCTTGGTGTAGTAACATTATATTATTGGTTCGGTGTCA